>JAWNNU010000692.1:0-225346 GCA_035044585.1 Scaptomyza polygonia | reverse complement strand
TCTATTTATGATGTTAATTGCTATCCTCATACCAAATTTGGTGACTCTAGCTCAAATTTAGTAGAATATGGTGGAAGGGGGGCTGGGGGGCGGCATGAGTGGGGCGTGCGCCATCCAAAGTTTTGCCACAGATCTATTTATGATGTCAATTGCTTACCTCATACCAAATTTGGTGACTCTAGCTTTGTCTGCCTGGATCTAATCGCACTGGTACCGAATGATAAAATTCGCCGTACTGAATAAATGCTATATATATTATTTTCTGCTTAGTGATTCAAGCCAACTTAGTATCGAAACCCAAACTTAATGAGAAACCCTTTTTGCAAATTCTGTCGGCGGACAAACAAAAATCACCCACCATACCCATCTCACTTTATTTTGACTTGATCAAGTCCCATTCAAATTTTTCCTTCCCCCAACTCTCAAAACTTGTCATGGCGTATTGGGTAACGATACCCTCAAACAGCTTAACGCTGTAATCGACGTACGCAATGACGTCCTAGTAATAGATGGGAATTATAAAATAAAAATAAACAATCGGCTACTCAAGCGGTTAACAACATAAAAGTCAGGGCAGACCACATGTCTGCGAAACAAAAAGAGCTCATGGATAGGATGACCGAAATGCATGCAGAGTTATTTGCTGAACCTGATGAAAAACTTACATATACAACGGCGGTAACTGGCGAAATAAGAACCACTTCAGACACCCCAATATATAGTTAATACTATCAGTACCCCGCCTTTAAAAAAAGAAGTAGCAAAACAAAGAGACCAATTGCTGCGAGACGGCAACGCGTTCTGAAGTCGATTTCTTAGGAGTCACAATTTCAGCAGATGGCGTAAAAACTAATGTGGAAAAAGTTAAAGCAATGCCACAGTTCCCACAGCCTCAGACATTGAGAGATTTGAGAGCTTTCTTAGGGTTAGGTAGTTATTATAGACTACTCATTCCCGATTACGCTAAGATAGCGAAACCGCTCACCAACCTACTCAGGGGAGAGAATGGCCGACTCTCAAAGAACGTTTCCAGTAAAGTTAAAAATTCACTAGACCAGAGTGCTCTAGAAGCCTTCCAAAAAATAAGAACTACATTAGTTTCAGAAGATATACCACTCGCTCATCCCGATTTCAAAAAAGAGTTCCGACTGACACTATAGCCGCAGTTCTGGAACAAAACCTAAGCCCAATCACTTTCATTTCACGTGCGTTTCAAAAACCGAAAAAAAACTATGCCACTAACGAAAAATAAATGCTGGCAATAGTATGGGCACTTTATAGCCTACGCATGTACCTTTACGGTACCTCTAAACAACAAAAATCACAACGGTAAACTCAAACGATAGAAAAGCTACCTCGAAGAATACAATCATGAACTCCACTGTAAACCAGGCACATCAACCGTAGTGGCAGATGCTCTTTCGAGAAATCCCATAGACCCGCAAATAAATATCACAACTGCATCAATGCATAGCGAAGAAAGTTGCTCGCACAACTTAATACCGGGCATGGAGGTCCCAAACAATGTCTTCAAGAACCAAATTCTTTTATTAATTTCCGAAGAAGAATCATATAAATTCGAAATACCCTTCCCACAATATTATAGACACATTGTTAAAAAGAAAAATTATTCA
The DNA here is from genome assembly GCA_035044585.1 of Scaptomyza polygonia. Classification (NCBI taxonomy): domain Eukaryota; kingdom Metazoa; phylum Arthropoda; class Insecta; order Diptera; family Drosophilidae; genus Scaptomyza; species Scaptomyza polygonia. Next base: position 223,712 of record JAWNNU010000692.1, on the reverse strand, counting down.
GAATCAGAACTAAAAACGATGAAGAAAGATTAGATCCAAGATAAATTAACGGATTACTCACTTCCGAGAGTATAATGGGTAAAATACAAAACTTATTCCCCACTCATTTTAATAACTACAAATTAAGATATACTCAGAAACAAGTAACGAGCATAAGGTTAGAAGAAGAGCAAAATGAGATAATCATAAAAGAACACACTAGAGCACACAGGAACCCAAATATTTAATAGTTTCTTTTTCCCTGGTTTAATAAATAAAAGTTACTGTAATAACTAAAGAATGCGAAACATGTTAGTTAGCGAAATACGATAGGCACCCACAACAAGGCGAAATACAAAAAACTCCAATTCCTACATAATTTGTATACGACAGAAAAGAAGTTAGTCCTCACCGCAATAGACAAGTTTTTAAAATACGCACATATAATAAAAATAATAACAAAAATAATAATAATAAGCATCAGCAGACTTAAAGGCTCCTCTCAGAGAAATCATAATAGCATTCGGAATGCCACAATCAGTTGTTATGGACAACGAAAAGGCAATCAACTCAGCGTCGATCAAATTCCTGCTAAGCAACCAACTAAAAGCTACAGTCTACACGACCCCACCTTCCGCTTCTACAAGCAATGGGCAAGTAGTGCGAGTTCAATCGACCTTGACTGCAATCATGGGGGGTATTAAAAGAGATGACGACAACAAGATAGGTATAAAATCTTGTTGTCGTATAAGTATAAAATCTTGTTGTCGTCATCTCTTTAAGAGGTTTCAAACAGCGATTTCCCAACTAACTTAACAGCTCTGGAATCTGGCGATTTTACTCTCTCGGGGGACTGCCGTTTGTTGCTTCGTGAATTGTGGGCGAATTCGATGTCATTCGGCATGCTGGTTTTGCTACGACATGAGCTGCCGTAGAACAGCCAACCCAGCCATACTGTGTGTGTGAGCGCGATCGCTGCCGATTTCAGACGCTACTGCTGTCACGCGTATGTATATGTTGATATTAATATATAATATATAGTGTACCTTTAGCTTTCAAAATATGTCTTAATAACAATATAGGTGAAGATATGAAGTGCCTTATTCAGTTTTGTAAAAACCAGTTTGTAGAAACACAAACAGAACATAGGCTTCTAAAATTTTAAAAGATTTAAATTTATATGAAGATACCAGCTCTATGTTAGTTTGGAAAGAGATCTCTGAAATAGTTCTTAATGGAAATCCAGCTCTAGCACCTGTAGTACTTTACATAATAAACAAGCTTTTTCTTCTTTTACGACGCACAGTGGCGCTTTTTCTGATATAGCCTTGCAAAAAGAAAACAATGTTTTGCCCCTACAAATATTGAATGAACCTATTTTATAGAAAATTCTCCAACGATTTCAAATTTTATATCTAGAATACAACCAGATTTTTTTTTTAGAAGATATAGCCCTTCAAAGTCGACTGAGTTTCAGTGATAAAAAAAAATCACAATTTAAGGTAATTTGGTCGGCTTTGAAATACAATATCTCCAGAACTAGGAAACGGATCATCATTAATTTTATTTCCATCGATAGATAAATAAACTAATAAACTAACAGGTACGCACCAAATATAGACATTGCGTTGGCGTACAAGTTGTCTTACATCCCATTCAGGTAGGCACAAATCTTATTCGGATACGTGCGTACTATCTAAATTGCATAAATTGACCAAACCCCTAATGCATACAGGTAATATCTAATTTTGACGCCTGGAGGCATAACCCTTTTCATAAATCCCAAATGCATACCGTATCTATCAGGTAGTATACATTAGACTATATATAAAAAAACAAGCATAATCCCTGAATTAGTCTATGACTGAAAGTTGGCGAGACAAGTACTCCATTACACTTCAAACATGTCGTTAAACAACCATAAATTATTTATAAAAAACACAGATCGCTTAACACTTTCAAAGCATCAAGGGTGATACAAAAGGATTACCTTTTCAACATGTTTGCAGCATCTTCGGATCCACCTTTTTCATCACTGCGACTGTAAAGTCACGCAAAGACAGAAAATAATTACAGTTTAGAAATGATTAGTCTTTTAGATGTGGTGTAGATTGTGAGCAAATTTAAAAATAAAATTAAACAAAAATAATTAAAAAAAAAACACATAAAAATTGTATTTTTAAAATTAGTAACATTAGTTTTAAATCTTAAAAACCTTGCAAACAAAACAAAACAACACAAAAGTTTCAAAAAAATATTTTCGTTAAAAGAAGTGGATTTTTCCACAAATTTCAACTTTGCTTGCTCATAAATAGGCTCAAAAGTCGTAGAACTTATTTCAAACGTTCATTTAATAGGTTAATTATTTATCTATCATATGCTTTTTAAATTGATCAATTATCTAATTTGGTTCAAAAGTTATGATTTTTGCAACGAAAAAAGGTAAAAAGCGCCACTGTGCGACGGTCAAAAAGCAATATTAAAATTTTGCTAGTGGAGATTTATTTAAAAAGAACTTGAATATTTTCCTAATTCTGTAGTAGTTCCTTATATTTTTTACTTAGATGATTATCAAATTAATAATGCTCTTGGGAGTCATACGTTTTCTATTTGTGGATGCTACATTAGTTTTCCAACTTTGCCGCAGCATCTTGCTTCCAAGTTAGATTACATTCAGCCAGCTGCTTATCTTCCTTCAACAGTATTAAAAGTTCACGGTCAAAACTCGTTTAACTATCTTATTCAAAAACTTAAGAGATTATAAGGCGGTATTGAAATAATCATAGAAAGCGAAATACGTAAAGTTCACTTTGTTTTGGGTCTTATTGTTGGAGACAATTTACTTAACGACTCGCTTAAACGATTAACTACCTAAGTATAGTTAGTTGCATCTCGTAGAGGTGTCATTGGTTGCGATCTTGGCTGAAATTCCTGAGAAGTTGAAATTCCTTTTCAAATAAAATTGAATGCAAAGGTAGTTGTTCGAATATATGTTTTATTTAGTTGAGTTTTTCAAAAGTGCAAGCTACTCCGTCAGCATCCGAAATGAAGTGAAGTGGCTCGCCCTCAAGCGAGCGCTCATTGGCGATCCAAGCGACGGCCACATGCGTCGAGTCAGCATATTTTGATGCTGTTGTGTTTATTCGGCGGTTGGTGTTGTGGCAGCGCTTGAACGTTTATTGCTGCAATACATCCGGTCAAGTGGCCGGATCAAATTACGGCGTCAGCGACATAGTTGCAGTTGCGCTGACTCCGTGGAATGTTGTTTAAAGGTTTTACTAGTTGAGCGCGAGGGGTATTTGAAGAGTTGCGCTGAGAAGCCGGGTGTTAACTCCTCCCAACCTCAAGATCTGCGTCCCGCGGATCGCTAGACTTTTTCCTGAGAAGTAGGAAGTAGGACATGATCGAGAGTTTCCTGAGGCTCCGGAGGTTGAAGTCGTGAACGTATTCTAGTGACATCTGGTAGCCGGTTGCTGACACGTTTGTAAGGGCAGCCGGCATAGCCATTAGGTGTGTTGAAATGTAGTTGCTGTAGTTCCTTCCTTTGATCGACACTGTTTCGTTGGCGAATTGTATAATAAAGATCCAAGGAGGTGGTGCTCTTTTGTGTTCTCGGACAATATTCCATTAAAATTGGAGAGGAATATTGTACCGTCATCGACTAGTTTGACGATCTCCTGACTATTTTTTAAATAACCACATGAAGCGTGTCCTCCTTTGAGTAGTCTTGGTATGCAACTACTTTCTTCTAGCTTCAGCAAGTCCTTATCCTGGCAGACCGTTGTGTTTCCTATGGATGTACAACTTCCTAAGACCGCGTATGTTTCCTGGCCGTCCATAGCCAATTTATTGAATTCCAACGAGATCGGATTGCCATTCGTCACCGTTGATAGCAGGAACATCAGTCGGTATCTTTTTTCTGTAACCTTAGGCGTTGAGATTACGTACAGCAGTGCCGTTCCATTAGTGAGGACTGTGGGACGAGAGAATTCTACTGCTTCGATGGCATTCTGGTACGGGAGGTTGTCTACTTCGGCTAGGATGATTCCGATTTCCGAGTGATCCAGTAAGTTGGTATTGACCACTCCACTCTTGGCCAGTTGGCAAGCTCGTGTCATTTCTCTGACCTAATTGGCCAGTATGATGACCTTGTGTAGCGTCGACGTGGTCGCGTGGATATCGCCGTCAATCGCATTGACTTTGCTAATTATTGCATTGAGCTGTTGGATCGACTCGTGCTCCGCGTCGAAGAGTCGTGTGTTTATTTTGATTTGCTGGTCATTGTTCTTAGAAAGAAACTCCTGAGATTTTAAGATGGAGTTCCAGTCTGACGAGTCCGGTGATCCCGCTATCCATTTCCATGCTGACCCCAACCAGTCGATTGATCGAGGTTTCCTTGATGGTGTTTTAGTCATCCTGGAAATCCCTTCCGTCGCGTCTTGAAGATAGTGGTCAGCTAAAGCGCTGATCCGGGAGTCTGCCATCTGCGTTGTTTCTTTTTGCAAATCGTTGATGATTTCCTGTAATCTGGCGAGGTTGATGCCATGAGCTAATTTGAACGCCCCCTTTACGCACCAGACGAAGCCTTGTTGTAGAGGAACGACAGGTGGTTCATATTTGAAGATGTGCACTGCAGTGACCGTGTGGACGAAGAACATGCTTACGAAATAGTGTACAATGGTTTTTTGTTAATTAAGGTAATAATAATCAATTAAAGTGTCGTAAAAAAATAAAAAGGAATTATGTCAAGGGGACCTTACAAAGGAGCCGTGTAATTAAAAAGCGTGTGTGTTCTTAAAACAAGGGAATAAGCAATCAATAAAACTTATGTTTAACTATCTCATATCTTAATAAACAAATATGTGTAGTATTTCAAGCCGTGTATTTAAAAATGTGTACTAACTATGTTGTTTTTTTTGTGTTTTGTGTTTTTTAAGTTTTTTTGTGTTTTTTAATTTTTTTTGTAGTATTTGCAAGGTTTAGTGTATGAATGTCGTGAAACGCTTCCGGGATTCATCACTCGTAAACTCTTCCGCAATTGTTTTCTTTTTATCTTTTAAAGTTTAATTTCTTAGATCTGACATATGAAAAACCTTACCTGACCTAGTCTTAACTGTTACTGTCCTGTCTTCCTGTACTTGTTCTTCTTTAAAACGTGGCTTTTCTTTTGTTTTTATTTGTTTGTTGCTAACAAACACTTTATCCCCTTGATTATATGAAGCTGGCTTTGTCCTCGTTTTGTTTCTATTTAAGTTTGTTGTGTTTTGTTGGTGTTCGATAAGACCTTTTACATCCTCCAAGGTTTGCTGCTTAAAGCTAGTTAACCCTTGGTAATTTATTCTTGAAAAACGATCAAAGAATATATCCGCTGGTTTTCGTCTAGTAACCGAGTGGACTGAATTATTGTATCTGTCAACTGTTATTGGGACCAATTCGCTGTCCTTAAAAGTTGGATACTCGGCCTTTAAACACCTATAGATTTCTAGAAACGTCGAATGAAATTTTTCGACTTGACCGTTTACCTCACTCTTTTGGGTCGGAGTATGGTACAATTCAATTTCGAGCGTTCGTAGGTAATTGAGGACGGTAGGGCACAGAAGACCTCTCTCATTATCTGAAACTATTGTCTTGGGAACCGTGAAATAGTGCAAGACTTCGATTAGTTTTTCTCTCAAGTGAATGGAAGATTTTGATTCTAATGGGAAAAGTTTTGCGGATTTGGTAAATTTATCAATGCAACTTAGGTAGATTTTCTTCTCTAACGTGAAGATATCAATGTGCAGTATTTCGCATGGGTAGTTTGGGATGGGTGTTGGTTGAAAAGCCGGTGTATTTGGGTGTCTGTCGTACTTGTATAGTTTACAACACTCGCAAGTAGACAACTGCAAGCGTATTGTGCTTGACATTCTGAGGAAATAGTATTTCTCAAGGAGTTGAGTACGTACCTCATTTGGGCTCCTATGAGCTCTACGATGTTGTTTCTCGATAACACTGCATATCTCCTCTACATCAGATAAATCTGTGACCAATCTTTGTGTTATACGTATTTTAAAGAACTTAAAATTCTGTAAACAATGTGATTGGAGGAATTTCAAATAGGACTCTGGAATCTTAATACCGTTAATGATCGAAGGTTTTAAATACTTTTCAAATTCAAATTCGATAGTGCCTGGTTGTTTAAAGGTATGCGATGACGAATGTAACCCACATGAGGTTGTTCATAGGAATACTCTTGGAAATTTGAATCAAATATTAGTTGGTTTCTATAAACGTTATTGGGCACCAGCACATGAGGTATAAGACATGAAGCATCTTGAAGAGCGCTATGCATGGTGGCTATGGAATCTGTTTCGGATGCGGTGGCTGTGTCGGAACCTAGATGGTTAACGTAATCATTGCTAAAAACGATTATGTCGTCAATGTAGACCTAGCAACGTTTTCCGATGTGTTCTCTCAACACATCGTCGATCATGCGCTGGAAAATAGCTGGGGCGTTCTTTAAGCCAAATGGGAGTCGTAGGAATTCATATCTTCCATTTAAGGTGGAAAACGCGGTTTTTGGGATGTCGCTTTCTCTCATGTGGATTTGATGAAATCCCGAAGTTAGATCGAGAGTTGTGAAATATTTGGCTTTGCCAAGACTAGCCAAGGTAGAATTTATGTCCGGTATAGGGTAGGTGTCTGATATTGTGACGGCGTTTAACCGTTTGAAGTCAATTACTAGTCGGTATTGCTTTTCGCCGTCTGGTTTCGGTTTCTTTGGTACTATCCAGAGTGGAGAATTATATGGGCTTTTAGAAGGTCTAATTATTTTTTCATTAAGAAGTTCTTCTACCTGCGACTCTACTACTCCTCTCATATAAGCCGGGTATGGGTATGCTTTGGTGTAAACGGGGTTTTCATCTGTTGTGCTAATGTCCGCTTTTATTACAGTATCTACTGCCGCCCCTTTTGAAATTGGCTCGAAAATAATAGAATACTCCTCGATTAAAATGTTTAATGTGCGATTTATGCTCTCAGAATAATCAACATTGACCAGTGCATGTACATTTAGGATACTGTAGCTAAGAGTGGAAGTTTGACCCCTGGTGTTATTATTAGCAGATCGTTTTCTCTATCAATTAATGCTTTGACGTCTTTGAGAGTATCATCGCCAATAATACCGTCGAAGGAAAAGAAACCAGGAAGGACAAAAAAAATGAGAATGGAACTATTGCCGTATTGTTTAAAAAATTTACCCACGAGCTGATGTGTCATTTTTAAGGCAACCAGTGGCTGCTTGAACAAAAAACGGTGTTGAGAGTGGAGTGCTTCCGGCAGCAATTCTTGGGCTAATGAAATTCTTGTTAGCGCCGGTGTCTACAAGAAATTGTAACTTTAACCCAGTGTTGGTGTTATACTCTAGGTATGGTACACTGGAGAGGCGTCGGTCAAAAAATTTGATTCTTCGTTTCTCCGCTCCTGTTCCTCAACAATGGTACCCTGAGTTTCCTCGCTAGTTGGATTTATTGATTCAACAACCACGTTATCGTAATTGTCCTCATAGGCGACTTCCTGCATAGCACCCTCTGAATTTTCGCTTTGGGTGGAAGGGACCATTGTAGTCATATGGTAAAGTCTTTGAGCTTTCCTAAAAGGGTTCGAACTAGTTGAGGCGTTCGGGGTGGATTGGTAAAATTGCCCAGAGGCGTTCGGGGTGGATTGGTAGGATTGACCAGAGGCGTTCGGATCTCTCTTACCACCGTCCTCTTGTTGACGGACGTGTCCCGTACGTACTGGTAAGATTCACCAGATCTATTTGGCTCAAATTTGATAGCCAGGGTCCCCGACCTGGAATCTTTGATAAGATTGTTGAGTTCTGGGTGAGCCCCCATTATAGAACGGAGCCGTCTGAGCTCTGATGGGTTGTTGATGGTTGTTTATAAACCTAGGGTTATTCGTTGGGCGATATGGCTGTGGTGACCCGGAATAAGTGGAATTATTTAAATTACCCCTGTGTGTGACATTTTGTAATTCTAAGCAAAAAGCGTATGCTTCGGGTAAATTTTTGTTACTACGAATCACTAATAGTTTAGACACATCACCGTTGAGTCCTCTCACGAAAACATCCAAAGCCTTATCTCTTTGATTTTCGATTAGAGCAGCTACAACGTCGGGTGGATAAGTTCCCGCTTTTAATTTGTTCATAATAAGCGAAAAATGGTTGCCTACCTCCATATAATACTCCTCTAATGTCTTGTTGCCTTGGTGCATCAGACTCAACTGGTATTCTAAAGTTCGTACGTCGCGCTTATCTGCGTAGTGGAGGGCCAAAATTCTTTTAATCGCAAACCAGTCATCGTCTTGTACACTATAAGAGCAAAGTGCTAAGTCTTCAATACCTCTTATTTTCTGTCTGATGTGCAAAACTATGGATCTATATAAAGGCTTATCCCTAACGATTTCATAATCGTTTAAAATCGACTGAGCCCTGCCAATCCATGAGACATACTTTTCGGGTATGCCCTCAAACGTTTGCAACTCCTTAACACAATCTGGCAAGGTCGAAGTTTCTTTCAACTCATATTCATTGCGTGGACGGACTAGAGGTAAAGGCTGGGTCACTACTGGATTTCGGCTTTCGTGCTCTGTCTCTAAGGAACTCAATCTACCGTTGACCTTCCTAACATCATCTTTTATTATCATTATTTGAATCAACAAGGCCTTTAAAGACTCATCGAACTTCCCTAGTGTCTCCTTAATTTCTTCCATATTAGGTACGTTAAGACAAGGTAAGGCAACTGTTTCAAATTCAAATAAATATTTTTCTTTAAAAAAATCAAAAATTGCAGAAGAAAAACGTGAAAGGAATGGAGAGCGCTTCACTCACCCGTTACAGTATAATTGTTATTTATAGTTGTAGTAGAATTGTTGTTGTTTGTGGATGTGTAATGTTGTACAATTTATGTCTTGACGATTCTGTTTAAAAGGAAAATATGTTTAATAGTGTTTGATAAGAATGTTCAAAAAAAGGAAAAATCAATATGCTTGTGGTTGTTGCGTGCGATTGCGTATATTCACTAATTATGATTATTATAATTACTTTTTATTTTTATTTTTTGATAAGTTTTTATTGGCTTTGGGCGCGATGGTCCGTAGTTATCCTTTTTGGCATTGCCTACTAAGGTACGGTTTGCCACACAGTTTACTAGGCAGCTTTTTTTGGATGCATTCCACACCACTTAGCGTTTCTAGTAAACTACCACACACCGTTTTAACTAAATAAATTCAACGTTTTGCACCCACAAAAATGTTGCACATGCGTACGAACAAATTGCCGCCGGTGGGTTGTTGATTTTTTTTTTTTTTTGTTATTTAAAATTCGAACGTTTTGCACCCGCAAATATGTCACACATGCGTATGAGCAAATTGCCGCCGGTGGGTTGTTGTTTTTTTTGTTTTTTGTTATTTAATAATCTAACGTTTTGCACCCGCAAATATGTCACACATGCGTATGAACAAATTGCTGCCGGTGGGTTGTTGACTTTTTGTTTTTTTTTTTTTTGTTATTTAAAATTCACATTATTAACTTGGAACACGCTCACGCAACACAACACTTCACTTCACATTTTCATTTCTCCCTTTTTGTGCAAAAATTGCATGTGGTTCACCCTCCAAAGAGAGAAACTGCTCGGGCGCCAGTCAAGCAGTCTTAACGACTCGCTTAAACGATTAACTACCTAAGTATAGTTAGTTGCATCTCGTAGAGGTGTCCTGAGAAGTTGAAATTCCTTTTCAAATAAAATTGAATGCAAAGGTAGTTGTTCGAATATTTGTTTTATTTAGTTGAGTTCTTCAAAAGTGCAAGCTACTCCGTCAGCGTCCGAAATGAAGTGAAGTGGCTCGCCCTCAAGCGAGCGCTCGTTGGCGATCCAAGCGACGGCCACATGCGTCGAGTCAGCATATTTTGTTGCTGTTGTGTTTATTCGGCGGTTGGTGTTGTGGCAGCGCTAGAACGTTTATTGCTGCAATACATCCGGTCAAGAGGCCGGATCAAATTACGGCGTCAGCGACATAGTTGCAGTTGCGCTGACTCCGTGGAATGTTGTGTTGCTGAGAAGCCGGGTGTTAACTTATATATATATATTTGTATATATATATGTATATGTATATAAATAAAGTCATTATAATCGATACCGAAGGTAAAGAGTATATTGGGTTTGTGCAATGTCCGTCATGGTGTCTGTCCGTCCGTCCGTCTGTCCGTCTGTATGTTCGCAACTTTTTTCCACACCCTTCAAGTTAGAGACTTCAAACTTTGCAAACCCCTTTATCTATGGCATAGTAAATTAAAGTGTCAAGATTGGAGTTCTACGATAACTAGGGGGCTGGCAAATCGATAAACTCGATAACGCAAAATCGATAGATCCAGCTATTTCGCAAGCCCTTACAGCTAGAACTACCAAATTTTGGGAGAAAATAGCTACTATCAATCCCCAAAAAACTGCATCAAAAATTGGAGCCACGCCCACCCATTCCGCCCCCAGCCCCCCCGCAGTTTAACACTAAAGATGCCCATATCTTCTACAGTTTTTGAGCTAGACCCACCAAATTTGGTACCAAGATAGGTGTTGACGATCTTCAACCAAATTCATAAAAACTTTGGATGCCACGCCCATCTATACTGCCCTATCCGCCCTCAACCACCCCAACGCTTCGCTAAAAACAGTAGTGCGTGTATCTAGATAACTGTAGATAACTGGTAACGACCCCCCAAAAACTGCATCAAAGTTTTGGAGCCCCACCCACCCATTCCGCCCCCAGCACCCCCGCAGTTTAAAAACAGAAATGCTTATATCTCTTACAGTTTTTGAGTTAGAGCCACCAAATTTTGTGCCATAATAGGTGATTATAACCCCTAAAAAAGTTCATAAAAACTTTGGATACCACGCCAATCCATACTGTCCAAGCTGCCCCAAACCGCCCCAATGCTTCACTAAAAACGGGAATGCGTGTATTTTCCAAAGCGTTAAGGCTAGAGTCACCAAATTTGGTAGGTAAATAGCTATTAACGATCGTCAAAAAACTGCATCAAAGTTTTGGAGCCACGCCCCCCCGTTCCCCAGCCCCCTGCATTTTGAAATCAAAAACGCCTATATTTTCCACATTTTTTGAGCTAGAGACGCCAAATTTGATGCCAAGATTCGTGATGAAGAAACCCAAAAATTTTGGATGGCGGCCCCCACCCATACCGCCCGAGCCCCTTCACCATATTCTACTAACTTTGAGCTAGAGTCACCAAATTTGGTATGAAGATAGCAATTAACATCATAAATAGATCTACAGCAAAACTTTGGACGCCACGCCCCCCATACCAGCCCCCAGCCCCCCTTCCACCATATTCTACTAACTTTGAGCTCGAGTCACCAAATTTGGTATGAGGATAGCAATTAACATCATAAATAGATCTGCAGCTAAACTTTGGACGCCATGCCCCCCATACCATAAAGTCTCCAAATTCGGTTTGAGGATAGCTATTGACATGATACATAGATCTGTAGCAAAAATTTTGATGCCACGCCCCCATACCGCCCCAGCCCCTACCTTTAACAAACTTTGAGCTAGAGTCACCAAATTTGGAAGGAAGATAGCTTTTTGGCATCCCCATCTGCACCAGACAATCGTTGAGGCAGCGTACACCCCTGCCGTATCCACACACCATTGCAATCAGCTCTCTTTTAATCTGTTTTACTACTGGTATCGAGTATACCGCAGTCGGGTGCGTCCGACTGCAACGTTTCTACTTGTTTTTAATTACATATGTATATAATTTATACCATTAAACCACGTATATATATATATATACATATATATATACATATTGAGAATTTTAATTGACAATTTAAACTATATGTGTGTGTGTTTTTGTGTGTATAAAAGAGGGCTACTTTTAAGATCGCTCATTTTAATATCAAATTTGTGATAATAATTACAATAAAAGGTATGTATGTATATTGGGTACTCACTTATTTTCTTTATACCGGTATATACATGTGTATACTTTTTAACAAATAGCTGTTGAGCTCCGATTTCGGAGCAGCGAGCTTCCTTCAGTCGTACCATATACATACAAATTAGGCGAACGCTCAGCCGAGCTATTCACTGTTGTTCATAGTTATACCTATGTATACATATATACATGTATACTTACATACCTAAATATATTTACATACATGTTTACTTACGAGGCGCACATGCGGTAAGTGCGGCATTAAAAAGATATGGTAGATACCTATGGACCTAAATACTTTCTCATAAACAGCTGTTTACGAATTCGTCAGATTTCGGAGCTGCGAGCTTCGTACAGTCAGTGTTATGCATTTTTGTTACTGAAAGTTTTGCGTTTCAGAATTTCTTGATTCGGTCCCCACCCAAAGCCTGCAATAAAAGCTATGCAATAGCTTAAAAGAGAAACAAACAAGATGCTGTCAGTACAAACTCTGCAACTTCTAAAGAAGCAAGCTGAGATCTTTGAAGAAGTCCGGCGTGCAATCCAAAAAAGGGAAGCAGCATCAGCTTTTAATAAATTGGAAGAAAAATTCACTGTCAATCATGATATGCTGATGAGAATTGAAGTCGTCGATCATCAATATTTTACAGAAAAAATATATTATGTTACAGGCAATCATCAGGACCTATATAAAGTCCCTGATGAAGGCCGAAGTTTCCGACCAAGCCAATATAAGCGACCAACAAATGTAAGGAAAAGAAACTGACGTGGAAATGCCACCTGGGACGTCCAAAGTAAACATGTTCAAGGGAAAGTTGAAATGTTTTCTCAACGGAGCCCAAAAACAATGGACGTGTAAATATATCTTGTGGACAAGAGAGCACAGAAGGTAAGGCAGCACATTAATACAGTAAATGCCTGCCTAAAATTCAGCAACCAGGAAGATATAAGTGATCTAAAAACAAACTTATCTTCCTTTGGAACAAAGTTCAGTCAACGCTTACCAAACTAGAGGAGCAATATGATAAAAATTTGCATTTGACGTTGACGAGATCGATGATATAGAGTGCAGTGTAGACGTTCTTTTAAAGAATTTTAACAAAAGAATAATTAACATGCATTAAAGAAGAAGTTCCAGAGCTTCCAAAAATGGATCTTCCTCATTTCAATCGAAATCCCAAAGAGTGACCCACATTCTTCGAGCTGTTCTCCGAGGTGATTCATAACAGGAAGGATATCAGCGATACAAAAAAAATCTTGTCTCAAAAGAGAAGCAAAAATGGTCTTCGGCTATTTATTGATAGGATTGGCAGCTAGCTACAATGCAGCGTCAGAGCTTATATGCAAGCGCTACGAAAATACGCGCAAAATATTTGCTACCTGCGTAAACCAGCTGCTAGACTTGGAACTGCTGAAAAACAATGATGAAGGCAGTATCCGCAAGTTCTTGGACACAGCTACTGAGTGCATCTATATCATTAAAGAACAAGGTCAATTTTCTAATGATACTGATGTTGTGTTCGCTCAAATTCTGCTGCGACGATTTTCCACTGAAGTCCTAAAACTTTACGAACAACATTTAAAGAAGGCTAATAATATACAGTCTTTGTCCGATGTGCTGGAGTTTATTGAGCATTTATATAAAAACAGGCCATTCAAACAGAAGCCAAGAAAACGAGCAGAAAAAGATGCCATTATTGCCAACTGGATGACCATGAATTAACGAGATGCCAGAAGTTTAGAGCTGAGCCCATCAATATGCGCAAGGAGTTTGTGGCCAAAAACTCGCTATGCTTCAAATGATTGGGCACACACAATATTAAGGATGCATAAAGAATTGGACATGCAATCGATGCTTCAAAAGTCACAATTGCCTTAAGGAAAATAATGGGCAAGAAGTGTTGCTGGCAACTGCGCTCATTAAAATCCAAAATAAAATTGGAAATTATGAGCAGCTAAGAGCTCTGATCGATGGAGGCTCGCAAAAAACGCTTATCTCGGAAGAAGCTGCACAGAAACTAAAACTTCGACGAACAATAAGAAATGTTGAAGTTCAAGGAGATTCACAAAACATGCAGAAATTAAAAAACATCGTTTGCTTAATGATAAAGCAAAGGTTTGAAAGCAAATTCATTACCAAAACACAGGCACTTGTGATGCCAAAACTACAAAGAGCTCTACCGAGCAAGAAAATTGACATGAATTCCAATAAAGATTGAATAAGCTGCGAGTTAGCAGACCTAAACTTCAACGAGTCCAGCCGAATTGATATCATAATCGGTGTTGACTTACTCCCTATATTTATGTTTGGGCAAGTAAAAAAAGTCAACGAAACTCTGGGTCAAAAAATCCAACTTGGATGGATTGTTTCCGGCAATATAGCTAGATCGTCCAGTAATAAAGTGTTTAGCGCAACAACAACGATAAGCCTGGACTATCTGGAGCGCTTCTGGAAGCTTGAAAATAACTCCAGCGACTCGGAAGATAACACAGTTTGTGAAAAGGTGTTCCGAGAAAAACCCACGCAGGATGAGAATGATCGGCTGGTAGTCTCAATACCATTTCGAAAAATTTTCGAGTTAGGAAACTCTCGGAAACAGGCAGTGGCAAGACTCTTGCAAATGGAAATCAAGTTCAAGAAGTACCCTCAAATATTCAAGGAATACAGCACCTTTTTTTTACGGAAATTTTCTTTATTTAGAATCTGTCTAGAAAAGACAATAACTGAATTTTACCAAAAACATTGACGGTTTGTTAAAAATTTTGGGTAGCACAAATTAATAATTAATTAAAGCGGAAGGGGAGGTCGAGAGGATGGAACCTTGAAAGGCTCCGGAGCTGATTGCTGATGTCCAGCAACTGAAGAACCAGCACATTTTCATGATTCTCTAATCTTTGTAAATACCTCTGGCTGTATTGAGTGATGGTCAACAGCACCTTTATGAACGAATATTTGCAACTGGGTCATATGGAACCGCTGAACACGATCAGCCAATACAAAATGATATATTTGATATACTTAGCAAGTGGCGACTATGGAAGTTCGTAATGACAGCTGACATTGAAAAGATGTACCGTCAAATTAAAGTTGCCAAAGACGATCAGGAATATCAATATATCCTCTGGAGAGATGTCCCAAAGTTGCCAATTAAGGAATTCAAACTGACTTCGGCAAACTACGGGACTTCAGCTGCTCCGTTTTTAGCAGTCCGCTGTCTGCAGGAACTAGCAAGTCAGCACTGCCAAGGCAACAACAAACTGATGATGGCAATAAAGGACAATTTTTACATGGATGATCTGATCACTAGTGGCGACTCAATTGACAACTGCAACAAAACACAAACGGATATTAGAAGCGTCATGGAAAAGGCTGGAATGCATTTGGGAAAATGGGTATCAAATGATAACACAATCTTCGCTGGAATTCAGGGAAGTGACTCAACAGAAAAAAAAACTAATGAGTGTTAGAACTCACGAGCGATGTGTTAACAGCTGCTTGTACCTGTTTGGTTTCTTTATATTAGCATAAAAAAGAAAAGAATAGTTTATTGAATTTAGTTTTCCTTTTATTAGTATAATTTTTATTTCATGAGGCTTTTTATGCAGTGATCTGTGTAAATGCAACTCTGGTTTAAATTTATGGTCGATAAACATTAATCGTTGCCATCAATTGTTTTATTTGTTAACAAATGATTATTGATTGAGAGAGAAACAAGTAAATAAAATGGATTTAGCAAAAGAACTTTTGAGTGCGTCAGGTATGGCGGTTGAGGCATTGGATTTTGGGCTCTTTCACCTTCAACGTTTCGCAAATTGAATGCAAACTGCTGGAGCGCTTTACCCTGTCCTTATAAATATCGCTCCGAACATTATATTAATGTTCGTGCTGCTCATATTGACTTAACAGCAGTTCAATCAAATCTCTTGTCCAAAACATTTTAATTAATAATTTTAAACCACAGTAATGAACAACGTATTTACTAATTGCGGCAATAGTTGCATGTGCGATATTTCGTATCGATAATTTTATTATTCACATCAAACACTGTGCAACTCTGTGTTTACATGTAATCGGAATAGGGCAAAGCAAAATGAGAAAATTGAATCATTGCTACCAATGTCATGAAGCATTGCTTGCAGCTGTTTCACCACTACCCCCTTTGCCGACAAACGAATGCAGCAGAAGCAAAAAGTTTATCGTGTAAAAGGGGTCTTATTGGAATATACCCGCTGCTTTCTATTATGGAAGGTCGGGATCGACTTACATATATGAACTTTGTGCAATTCTACAGCTTAACGTGAGAGCTTTAATATTATTTCTATTCTACATGTTTATTTATATTCCAGCAATAAGGTTTGGTATTCATATCCAATAAAAGAACTTGCATATAATTATGTAAGTGTTAGAGTGTTCATTGAAAATTATTTAATATTGGTACAAAGGGTATTTTTGCATAGGTCATATATGTTTCAAACGCACTTTAATAGACGGGTCGCTGAACGCAAAGGGAAACTGAACAAAACAACAACGTGCTGGCTTGCCGTAGCTGAGACGCACAAGCTGCACAAAGAGTAAATACCCCTTGAACCAATTTTCAATAATTGTCAATAAAAACTCTAATATTTGATTTTAATATATATATTGTTTATGCTAGAATATAAACAATAAACAATGCTGGAATATAAACAAACATGTAAAATTGAAATTATATTAAAGAATCTCAAGTTTCGCTATTGAATTGCACAAAGTTCATATTAAGTTATACTACCCTACAAACTTGGACACATTGTTAGCAAGACTTTGTATTTTACAGTTATTCTCTGCCGCTACACCAATACAATCATACTCAGAGGAATATGTATATGAAATTTTGCAGTCGGTCCACGAGTGCACGCTAAATTTGTTCGTAGTTCGAGCCCGTTACAGTTCGGCACGCAGAATTTGCCCTTTTAGCAGAGCTGCACGCTGCATTGTTTGCATGTATTATCAAATGGAAGAAACGTGTACCCGTGGCTATAGATGTTAACACATCAAAAATAATATTAAACAATGACGAGTCGCTAAAAACCCTTGGTCTGCAATGGGATCCTAAAAAGGATGTATTTAATTTTCGTCGACTGTCCAAAATTAGTGCGCATAACAAAGCGTCTAATTTTATCTCAATTGGCAAAAATCTTCGATCCGGGGATAGCTTACACCAGTTACACTGCAGGGAAAATGCTTCATTCAAGAGCTTTGGAAATTGCCACTTACTAGGGACGCTGAGCTGGAGCCCAGTCTTGCCAGTTATTGGCAAGAATATGCGAGCGCATTACTAGACTTAGCAATTATAGAACCACGCTGGTCTGGAAAATCGAGCACTGATGATACGGTGCTAAATGGGTTTTGCGATGCGTCAGAAAAAGGGTAAGCAGCAGTTGTGTATACAAAAGTTGGGAATAAAATTACCTTGCTGACAGCAAGAGGCAAGGTGAATCCAATAAAAAACAAAAAAACAATCCCTAAACTAGAGTTATGCGCAGCTCACTTGTTATCCAAACTTATAGCTTAAGTCCAAGCCATAGCACTATGGACCAGCCGACCACTTTTTTTTGGCCAAAACATATTTTTTAAAAGTTAAAAAAATAAAATACTTTAGATCATTCTAGATTAGAAAAAAATTACCAACACATCTGCGTAGCAGAAATTCCCGTAAATGGCGCCACTTACGCGAAATCAGCTGTTAAACCTGGCGGAAGTTTTTGTGAAAGAACGTGATTGGAAGTGTGCAAATTTAATAACAATTTACAGTATCTTGAAAGTGATAAAAAAATCTTTTCATTGGTTCTTGTACTTTGTGCTTTGTTGTTTGTTTTGTTCGTATTAGCTGTGGGGTCTTCGTAATTTTATGTTGAGAGTGTCGTCTTACATGTGACGATTTGTGATTAGATCCAATTTTAAAGAAGGTATATAAAACTATTCCGACCTATTCCGGTCTTGCCACAAATTGCGTGTCGTAGATTAACAAATTCCTGTTGTAATGCATGTTACAAGTTGACTTGGTTTCACTTGGTTCTATTTTAATTTGCATTAATTGATAATAACCTCAAATTCAGCAATGCGGAGCTGTTTGTTTTGTGGAGGTTGAAGAAAACAAAAGCATCCAAGCATGGAACTGGAAAACGAAAAGAACGATGCTTAAAAACATATAGCTGAATATGGAAAATTAATCCAGTAAATTTATGTTACATTGAAATATTTTATATTTCAGAGCACCTTTGCTAAGCGTTTTTCTCCTAACAACAATAAATTTTTTACTTTTTTTTGATAAAATTAACTCTTACTTGGCGAGTAACTCCATTATTATTTAAGAAAAATTTTATAAAAAAACTTGTGTTATTCCCTAATAATTATATCTTTACTCAGCTTAATATAAAATATATATGCCACACCCATATTTCTTGTAAATAAACTTCCTACTGATTATAAATATCGAATGCAAAAAACCAAATCAAAACATCTTGCTTCGTTCGCGAGTTTTGCCCAAAAAAAAAGTGGTCGGTTGGACCATAGTGCATAGTAGGAAACCACACAAAAACGCAAGCATGGAGTGATTCACAGATAACGTTAGCTTGGATAAGCACAAGCGCAGCAAATATAAATTCGTCAAAACGTGAGTAAACGAAATCAACAAAAAATTGCTTCATGTGGAATGAAAAATCAGCAGACAACCGAGCAGATGTCCTCAAGAGGAATTTTACCAAAAAAATTAAAAACATACGACATATGGTGGAAAGGACCAGAGTGGCTGACAAGACCATCAAATCAGTGGCCACAATGTAAAAACCTGAGTCGTTTTTAATGGCAACTTTAACATGCCTCATCCCACTATTGACAAAATTTTCATCACTCAACAAGCTAAACAGTGTAATGGCCTATGTATTACGCTTTACAGCAATAATACGAGGGAAGCATCAGCAGTCGACCTTCCTCACCGACGAAGAATTAAAAAAAGCCAAAACAGCCGTTGTAAAATTACAACAGCTAGATTTTGGGCAAAAATAATTTTGCTGAAAACTGGAAAACTCTAGAAGCAAAACGCAGCCACTCAACCCTTTTCTGGATGGAGATGGAATGTTACGTGTGGGAAGCAAAACGCAGCCACTCAACCCTTTTCTGGATGGAGATGGAATGTTACGTGTGGGATATGCCATATAACGTAAAGCACCCAATTATATTTGGAATATCAAACTTGGCTTTACTAATCATACACAACGCTCATGAGGAAACTTTACATGGCGGAGTGAAGCTGATGAGGAACATAATTCAACGAGAATTCAAAATCTTTGGTCTTCGGAACTCTTTAAAAAAATACATACGCCAATGCGTTACCTGAACTAGGTATAGACAGGAAATGGTCAGTCAACTGATGGGAAATTTGCCTGTGTATCGAGTATCCAAATACGCTCATCAAAAGGAAGAGGTCAAAAATCATTTAAAGGGTACATATGCCTTTTTGTATGCATGGCCACAAAAGCAATACACCTTGAAGCCATCACCGACTTATCATCAGATAAGTTTTTAGAAGGTCTACGTAGATTTTTTGACAGACGTGGCAAAAGTGGGTGCAGCAAGAATACTGAACAAGGATCTGGTCGCTGCTATAAAAGACAATAGCAGTCTTGCACCGATGCTTGAAATAGAAGGGATCAAGTGGCACCACCGACAAGCCTCCACATAGGACGAATATAGAAAGCTGGAGTCAAGTCGGTAAAACACCATATCAAGCGGGTCATCTGCGATTACAGCTTCACATTTGAGGAGTTTACAACACTGCTCTGCCAAATTGAAGCAGTGATAAACACACGCCTCTTAGGGCTCGGCCACGCACTGAGCGATAAGCGACGCTCTCTCGAGCGATGTCAGCGAGCGATCGCTTTGAGTGATGTGGCCACGTGTCGAGCGACGTCGCTCAAGTTGTTTACTTCTTAAAATGCCTTCATCAAGTGTAATTGTACAAAATTTTTGCGAAAGCCGTATTTGCCGCTACAGGCAATTAAAGTGTTTGCAAAAACGAAGATTTGGTGTACACCCAATTGTCCAATCTAGAGAAGAGTATGGAGAGTTCCATCATCTGTATAAAAATCTGAGAAACTACCCGGATAGATTTTGGAGCTATATGCGAATGTCTGTAGAAGCTTTTGATTTGCTATTGAGCAAGATTGAGAGCTCTACAGATAAACAAAGATCCTCAACTTCTGCTGAACAACGCTTGGTTGTATTGTTACGGTAAGTAAAATAAGCTAAGTAAAAAAAGAATAAAAGAATAACAAATATAAAAAACCTTGGATTTTGTCAAACAATTACTTTTTTTTAGATATATAATATATAAAAAAGTTAATAAATTAATATTATCCTCATTTTTATACTCGATACCGAAGGTAAAGAGTATATTGGGTTTGTGCAATGTCCGTCATGGTGTCTAACCGTCTGTCCGTCTGACCGTCTGTCCGTCTGTCCGTCTGTATGAACGCAACTTTTTTCCACACCCTTCAAGCTAGTGACTTCAAACTTTGCAAATGTTTTTATCTATGGCATAGTAGATTAAAGTGTCAAGATTGGAGTTCTACGATAACTAGGGGGCTGGCAAATCGATAAACTCAATAACGCAAAATCGATAGATCCAGCTAATTCGCAAGCCCTTACAGCTAGAAATACCAAATTTGGAGAGAAAATAGCTACTAACAATCCCCAAAAAACTGCATCAAAAATTTTGGAGCCGCGCCCACCCATTCCGCCCCCAGCTCCCCGCAGTTTAACACTAAAAATGACCATATCTTCTACAGTTTTTGAGCTAGAGCCATCAAATTTGGTGTCAAGATAGGTGTTGACGATCCCCAATCAAATTCATAAAAACTTTGGATGCCACGCCCATCTATACTGCCCTATCCGCCCTCAACCACCCCAATGCTTCGCTAAAAACTGTTGTGCGTGTATCTTTCATAGTGTTTGAGCTAGAGTCACAAAATTTGGTAGGTAGATAACTGGTAACGACCCCCCAAAAACTGCATCAAAGTTTTGGAGCCCCACCCACCCAATCCGCCCCGAGCCCCCCCGCAGTTTAAATGCTTATATCTTTTACAGTTTTTAAGTAAGAGCCACCAAATTTTGTGCCAAAATAGGTGATTATAGCCCCAAAATAAATGCATACAAACTTTGGATGCCACGCCAATCCATACTGTCCAAGCTGCCCCAAACCGCCCCAATGCTTAACTAAAAACGGGAATGCGTGTATTTTCCAAAGCGTTAAAGCTAGTGTCACCAAATTTGGTAGGAAGATAGCTATTAACGATCTCCAAAAAACTGCATCAAAGTTTTGGAGCCAAGCCCCCCGTTCCGAGCCCCCTGCATTTTGAAATCAAAAACGCCTATATTTTCCACATTTTTTGTGCTAGAGCCGCCAAATTTGGTGCCAAAATAGGTGATGAAGAAAACCAAAATAAACCCACCCATACCGCCCCCAGCCCCCTTCCACCATATTCTACTAACTTTGAGCTAGAGTCACCTAATTTGGTATGAGGATAGCAATTAAAATCATAAATAGATCTGCAGCTAAACTTTGGACGCCACGCCCCCCATACCAGCCAGCAGCACCCAGCCACCCTTCTACCATATTTTACTAACTTTGAGCTAGAGTCACCAAATTCGGTTTGAGGATAGCTATTGACATCATAAATAGATCTGCAGCAATAGTTTGGATGCCACGCCCCCCCTTACCAGCCCAAGCCCCCCTTCCCACAAATTTTCTATTTTTGAGCTAAAGTACCATACCAGCCCACAGCACCCAGCCCCCCTTCTACCATATTCTCATGCTGGTCATGCTGCTCACACTGTCTTCATTTAACATATTTGAAATCATTTTAGTTATTGTGTCGTCGTCTTCTCTTAAGTTGCCGTAAGTTGGATCCGGAGTCACAGTATTTTTTAAAAATGACATGAGCTCTAGATATGGCCATTTAATATTGTGTCATAGCTCCAGATCCAGATGGTAACTTCGATATTTTCTGCAAAATCCTCCCATACGTGTCCTTCAGATTCTTCCATTTGTTTTTAGCAGCAACTCCTAAAAATTTGAGTTTTTTAAGTTATAAGTTTAAAAAATAATTGTTTTAACTATTTAACTATTCTATATAACTTTATTAAATAACTCAAAATTTATATTTGTAGGTACCTTGCCACCTTTCACTCATTTCGAGATTTGGCATTTGCCTTTCGAATGGGTAGAAGCACTGTTGGCAATATCGTTGGTGAAACCAGCATTGTGGTTTGGAAAACTCTTGTGATTGAATTCGTGCCTACACCAACAGTCGATCACTTGCAAAAAGTAGCCGATGACTACTACAAGTGGTGGAAGTTTCCCAACTGCATTGGTAGCATTGACGGAAAACATTGCCAAATTAAATGCCCTGCAAATTCTGGATCGCATTATTTCAATTATTTGCACTATTTTTCAATTGTTTTGCAAGCTGTTGCGGATGCAGATAAAAAATTTATTACGAATGAAGTGGGAGGCATAGGAAAACACAGCGATGGTGGCAAATTTGGTGGATCAACTTTGTTTAGGAGATTCTGATCTTGACTACATAAATGCAACAACAGAAACAAATGATGAATTAGTAATTGCTTCAAGAAGTATTTTTGATGGTGAAGAATATTCACATTGCAACAGAAGCGGACAGTCGGCAATTAATATCAGAAATGAGTTAACAGAATATTTTTGGGACTTTAGTCATAAATCGAAGCAATTACTAGTTCATCATTTATTTCTGTTGTACGAATTAATTTTTGTAAAAAGTGCATTTGCACCAAGTGCACATTTATAATATTTTTTGGTAATTGATGGCCGTTTGTTTTTTTTTTTTGGACTTGGTATTTCTTTTTTCTCGGTTAATTGCTTAATAAATTAATTTTAAGTGATAAAACATTACTTTTAATTATTATTATTATGTTTTACATTCTTAATATAACTTTAAATATATACTTACCAGAACAATCGCACATTACGCCTACTTCACTCCATTCCTTATCAGTTATTTTTTTGTTTTTATAGTCTTTGAGGGTGTCGTTCCACAAAACACAGCGGCTCTGAACAGCCGAAATTAAACTTTCCGCACCGATTTTCTGCATTGCTCTAATCTGATCGCTAAGCGACGCACTAAAAATTAAAACCAATTCTAGCGCTGAGCGACGTCGCGCAGTCGCTCACGATTTTCGCTCATCGCTTTCATTGGTTTTAATTTTTCACGTCGCTCGAGAGAGCGTCGCTCAGTCGCTTATCGCTCAGTGCGTGGCCGAGCCCTTAGTCACCTTGAATAATGAACAGATGGGGATGACATTTTGACTCCAGGACATTTTATTGTGGGAAGACCACTCATTGGAGCTTCAGAACACTTTCGTGACAATCGAAAAATCGGGTCTCTAGACAGATGGAGACACATGCAGCGCATTAGAGGAGAAATCTGGAGGAAATGGAAAAAAGAATACTTGACGTCACTGCAACAGCGAACAGAATGGCGACAAGGAAAGTCTAACCCCAAGGAAGGCCAACTTGTTTTCTTAAAACAAGAAAACACGCACCCGGGTAGATGGCTCATGGAAAAAATCACAAAAAACCACTAAAGGACAAGATAATAAAGTTCGAGTAGTGACAGTAAAAACAAACACGGGTGAAGTAAAAAGATCAATAAATAAGATCTGTCATCTACCAACTCAAGACAAAGATAAACAAGCCGACAACTTCAGAGAGCGGATAAAGACTACAGCAGCTAAAATAACGCCAGTAAAAGCAACGATTTTCAGCCTGCTTATTATTCTACAGATAGCAAGAACTTCTACCTGCCGCCAACACAAGCAAGGTGAGAATCCAGAACATGGATCAGCAAACAGCGATGCTCATGGGAAATCTTGGAAAGGTGGAAATCGTATCGTCAAGCTGGCAATTGCTATTTTACTACAACAAAAACTGACACAATTTGCGAAAAGTTGGGTGCATTTAATGAATACTGTACAAAGGTAAGTCATACATTAAAGTTAAAAATAAACCACATAACGGAGAAAAATAAAATCATATCTCAAACATCGGAAACGCAAAAAAGGTTCATATTGTTGGCACAGACAATCGAATTAAAGACAATCTGGAAACCATTATTAAAAATGAAAAACGCCTAAATGAATATGTCAGCAATCAGACTTCAATCATCAACGCAACTTCAAGCTTGATGCGCTCAACAACAGAAGAAGAAAAAAAACTTTGAAGAGGTCACAAAGGAGATTAACAAAATGGCCAATAAATTAAAAGAGAACTTCTTCAACTACAAGGAGTCAAAAAAGTTCTTTATGCTGATCACACATGAAAGGAACTGGATTGATGACTGATAACCGACATCAACCAAGGAAGAGTTCATCCTTCGCTGGTTGAACCGAATAAAATGTTGGCCGAGCTAAATGAAATTGAAAAAAGGCTACAAAGGAACTAACCTGGCGGAAAGTCACCAAAAAGGTTACAATTGGTTTACAAACTAATGAAGGCGCAAGCCATATTTAAAGACAACATGCTAATCAATCAACACGCCAGTCTCTTCAATAAAATCCCGATAAAAAAAAACCGAATTCCTTATCTTCAACTACGAGATAAATGCATACCACTCAATGACAGAGACTCAAGTAAGTCGTTGCCGCCATGAAGACATGACACTTGGCTATGTGAAGAAAGTTGGGCCTTGAAAGATGCAGACGACCATCAAACCGAGCAACAAGCAACCGTGCAACTTGGTCGAGTACGAGGAGGACACCTTTCCGAAAAAGCTAAATGGAAAAAACCGGGCGTTTAAAGTATTTAAAAAGACGTCAGCTTACATAATATGCGGAAACTACCAGGAGATGCCCCTATTGCCAAGCAAAGGCATAATAGAGTTGTATGCTGTAAAATCACCATCATAACACCGAAGGAAGTTACGTCAACTGATACAGAAAGATACTCACCACTCTTACTTAAAGAGCTAAACCACATCGACACATGGGTTCCGACGACCCCTCACCACATTTTAGCAAATAACTCAGTGGAACTACAACGGTTGTAGCAAAGCATAAATAATGCACCCGTCAACAATACGGCTTAATGATTTTCATGTTCATGTTCATAAATTGTCAAATCATAATAGTTGAGACGGTTCAAGAAATGATATACAATTGCTACGCACCAATTTGAAGGTGCAGCATATGCATATATTATTACACAGCCAAATATAAGTATTCAAATTCTGGTCAATAATACTCTTACATGTTTTTAGTTTAATGACACTAGCCAACAATTCTGCCAACTCAACTTCCATACAGTTATGCAACATTGCACACAAAATTTGAAAGTGTATTCAGTAGTTTAGTAGAGCATTTGTGTCGATGTCGTTTGCCGCCTAGACAGAAAAAGGGAAAATATTAAAAAATCAAAAACCTCGACAGGCAGGCCCGGCAAGCAACGAAACAAACGCACACACACTCAAATTCAAAAATTTGGTACAAGAGTTCAGCTTTAAGGCATTTCTCTT
This sequence comes from Scaptomyza polygonia, assembly GCA_035044585.1. NCBI lineage: Eukaryota > Metazoa > Arthropoda > Insecta > Diptera > Drosophilidae > Scaptomyza > Scaptomyza polygonia. The sequence continues at coordinate 198,160 of JAWNNU010000692.1, read as the reverse complement.
TATTTGCCACTGGAGGAAAATGCAATTTAAGCTATTCCCATTGATTAAGTATGCGCGACACTGGCAACTCGATTGACAGCACTTTCAGTCACGAACTTTTGGGATCTTCAGTGGAGCCTAAGGGAATGCAACTTATGCCATGTTCTGATATACCAGTTAATCTCTCGATTAGCGTCGTTGACGAGATTAAAGCGCTAATCTACTTGTAATCGCGAGATTAACTCACTGACGAGATTAACTTTTAACACTAAGCAGAAAATAATATAGAGCATTTATTCAGTACGGCGAAGTTTATCATTCAGTACCAGTGAGATCCATGATACAATTATTATGGTAGTGTCATGCGAGCAACGCTCTCTTTTTTCTGGTACCAATCGACAGTCGCAAAGTGCTTGTCGTTGTGGTAAGACGTTCGTGCGGACGAATTTTGTTCTGTTTGTTATGTTTGTTCATGTGTTTTTTTTTAGTTTAGATTTTTACTTGTGCCGTTTACATTGCCCAACGAAGTAAAAAATTTTATTTTAAGATAAAAATACATTTTCGTATCAAAAACCTTAATACTAAATTAAAAATACAAAAACAAAAACAAAACATAATTAAAAATAAAAAATTATTAAAAATACAACTTTAAAATAATAATAATAAATGTTTTTTATTTGAATATGAATATTTATTTTAATTTAAATGTCACAACAAAGCAACCAAAATGTATCGGCCGTATACATACAACCAAAACACTTTTTATACCTAACTCTGTCGCACTAACAAAACAACCCCTTCAAAGAGTCAAGAGAGTAAAATAAAGAAAGCAACTTGACTGTCTCCCTCGCACTCACATGTTCAAATCAGTTGGTACTTGGTTGCTCGCATGACACTACCATATTAATTGTATCATGGGCCATGACATGATGGAATAACATAAGGTGGTCCCGTCGGCAGCCGAAGTTTTACGAAGTATCCACTTATTTCAGTGCACGTTTGCGTGTTGAAGAGAAAGGTTGTGTACGGACGATTTTTGTTTTTGTTTATTAACCCTTAAGCGCACACTTATTAATATGAAATATTGCAAATTTTGCTGTAAAGTATATATTTTAAAATTAAGTACCTAAACCACAACATTTCCATTAGGAATCAAAAACAGCGTTTGATTGGTAATTCAAAACTGTTAAAAATTAAACTTTAAAAAAATTTCTCGTCTTTTATTATAAATGCCATATTCAAACCCTACGGACATGCAAAGGGTTAATCAACAATCACATTGCCGCCTCACTCACACTCAATACGACACTCAGTATACTTTGTTCATTTCACTCGCACATATTGCAAGCATACAATAAGTGGATGGCTGTTGCCGACGGGACCACCTTATGTTATTCCATCATGGGCCATGATACAATACAATACTTAATTGTATCATGGGTTGGGCTACCTGCTTTGTGCTTTGCCTAGATTTTTCATATTTTTCCCTATGCCTTGCATTTGCATGTGTGTGCTCATGTATGTATATCCAGCTTGTTTGTATGAGTGGTTTTTGTTATGGCATTAACTGACCTGTCGCACTTTTAGGATTTTGGCAATTTATAAACAGGTTGAGGAACATACAGAAGTGCAATGTTAACAATATGTGTATATTTATTATTAATTGCTATATTTGTTACTATTTATTACAGGTTTCTTATAACTATTGAAATAACTTAGAACTAATAAAACATATACAAACAAAATTACATTTAATCCGCAAATATACAATAAAAATACAATGACACATTATAACCGATGTGATGATTACATATAAATGTCTTAAATACATAATCGAATCATATCAAACCAATCCATGCAAGATACAAGTATTTCCTACAAGCAGCAACAACAATGTCTCGCCACCCAAAAATCTATCAACGCATATTTTTTTGCCCACGAACAGCATCGCTGCCAAAATGCAACAAAAAGAACAACAACCAAAAGTACTTTTTGCTATTTTTTGTAACTTTTCGGCAACGCTGTAGGCGCGGTCTGTATTCTTGTTATTTTCACAAAATTGTACATCGGCAGTTCTTGAGTTTTGCTTTAATATGCTTGTTAAAGTCAAAGTTGGAAGGGCAGTATAAACTTAATATTAACTTTGTGCAATTGAATAGCAAAACTTGTAATTCGTTAATATTATTTCAATTCTACATGTTTATTCAAGCATTGTTTGTTGTTTATATTCTAGCGTAAACAATATATATATTTAAATCATATATTCGATTTTTCATTGACTATTATTGAAAATTGGTTCAAGGGGTATTTTTTATTTGTGCAGCTTGTGCGTCTCAGCAACGACAAGCCAGCGCGTTGTTGGTTTGTTCAGTTTCCCTTTACGTTCAGCGGGCCGTTGATTAAAGGAGAGGCGGCGGGTCAGCGGACAGCAAGAACGGTAAAAAGTTGTTGCTACATATTGTATGCAAGTGCGATTGATACATATATTTCTTGCTGGGCCTGCCTGCCGAGGTTTTTGCTATTTTTGATATTTTCCCTTTTACATATGTACCAATGCACTACTGAATACACTTCCGTAATTTGTTCGCAACTTTGCGTAACTGTATGGCAAGGGTTGTTGGAAAGTGTCATAGGGTAAATATTGGGAAGAGTATGAATGAGCAGCAATAGCAAAACTGAAATTTGACTGCCTTGGAAGACAAAATCTTGTATAAATGTTATCACTCCGGCTTTGCCGCATATAACTACTTTGTTTAATTTATTATAACCAGCTAAGTCTCTAGGCTAGTGGTTAAAGGACAAGTCATTCTTCACCGTAATCGTCATAACTAACTCCTTAGTGATTATCTTGCCGCCTGAGCGAGCAAGGTAATAACCTACAACAAATATATATATTTCACCGGACACCTGCGATCTACGTGGGACCATCGAGTGAATCTTTATCAACACACACACGTCGCTGGACATCTGCAAGCTACGTGGGAAGCTGAAACTAATTAATTAGCTTAAGATTTCTTTATGCTCTTGAAGTATTCAGCAGATACTCCATTATTTTCGCCATATCCAGCATTTTTGTCATAAAAAAAAATAATTTTAATAATATTTGGTGGCATTTTTATTCACTAATGGTTAATTTCAATTTTCTCAGCTGTTTGCTATTTAATTAGCTTGATTTATAAATGTAAACAAACAACTGTCAAACTTAATCTTATGCCAATCAGCTGTTTGATGTGTGAACGCATAAGATTATCGCAAGTAGATTATCGTACTGACGAGATTAATTTTTCATAGTGTGAACATGGCATTAAAAATAAGTTTTTAATCGATACAACACAATAAATTCTAATACATAAAGGGACGTTCACCTTGCAATCATCAAAATATTTAGAGCCACAAAACGCGATCGCAATCCTAATATCCTGTTTTCTTTCCATAAATTCTTTTAAACAGCCTAAGCAATGCAGGAAGTATTTCCATGGTTCAAGAAAATTAAGTTTAAAAACGTGGACACGAGATTTCCGCGTTGTTTGGAAAAATAATTTATGGCCACACCTAGGTACACACACATTTACAACACATTGGAGCTATGATTAATTCAATACCTAAAAGTTTGGTGACACTAATGTCCGTTGACTCATCTATTTGGTAACTAAACTTTGAGTCCCCTACAGTGGCGGACTAAAGTCTACATACGACCCCTTTTTTTAAATTTACCCGTCCTAAGGCTTTTTCAGGAAAAGTAATAATGCAGTTTTGTTTTAAATATAATTATAAAACAAAAACAAGAAATTTTATTCATTTTTAATTTTTACTTTCAAAGTTATTAACTAAAAACAAAAAAAAGGCACTGACAAAAGTCAACATACGGTTTGCTTAATAGCACTTCAATTATTTAATATTATTATAAATATAAATGTTAATATTTTGTTGGGCCACCACCAGCATCGATGACTGCTTGCAAGCGTCTGGACATTGAAGCTACCAAATTTTCCACCTCCTCTCCTGTTATTTTCAGCCACTCTTCCTGCAGCTTCTTTTTCAACATTGGAGCACTACGTATGGAGTGTTTTCGTATTTTTCGCTCCAAATATTCCCTCACATGCTCAATAATATTCAAATCCGGGCTTTGCGAAGGGGAATACAATTGGCGTGGAGCATGATACAGTAACCAATCCTTCACTATTTGGGCCGTATGTTTAGGATCATTGTCCTGCTGGAAGATTCAGCTCTCGCCAAGGCATAATTCGTCAACAGATAGCCTCAAATTTTGTTCTTAAATGGTCTTATATTGGAAGCGAGTCATATTGCTCTCAATAAAGACCAAATTACCCACTCCAGCCGCTGCAACTGCTCCCCAAACCATAACACTGCCACCACTTTTTAAGGCAAAAAATCAGTGCAAAAATCACTACTTTTTTGCACATTGCTCGAAAATTCCGCCAGAGAATCGATTAAAACTTGTTTTAATACAAAGTAGACTTGATTTCCTTTCGTTTGACATACATGCGGTCATGACTGATAGCTTCTAAATGTGGAAATTTCATTAAGATATTCGGGCATAATTAAATTTTCATACATAAATTCTTCCGTGCCAGGGGTGAACAAGCTCAGCTTAAGCGTCAGCCCCAAACAATTATAACACAATAAAATATGTTTGCGTGCAAGTTTTCGAAATCATGTTTTATTGTTTGTGTTGCACATCAAAACAATAAATATGCCCGTGCAAAAATATCATATAAACTATCGTGAGTTAAACTATCGTGTTTTGCATCCTGTGTTGCACATCAAAACAATAAATATGCCCGTGCAAAAATATCATATAAACTATCGTGAGATAAACTATCGATAATTCGTCTTTATGGTGGCAGCCCTGATTTTCGCATCTTGTGAACAGTTACTGTGAATTAAGTTAATTTAATTTAATTTAAATGAATATTGAACAATGCCTCCTGTAAAAAGAAACGTAGCTTCGCTGCGTAACAGAGTGAATATTTTAAATTTACGGAATAGAAGTTCAGGTAAGTTGTGTTTTAAAATTAAATATTCGAATTTGTCTGTCTGAAATTAAAATTAATAATCAAAAAAAATTTATTCTTGGCTCTGTGTACTTTCATCCAACCACCTTAGCTCTAACCAATATAGATTTAGCATTTGCTAGAAATTTAAGTGTATCATTAATGAATTACATATCATACTTTTCCTTTCACAAACCTGTCATATCAAAAGTCACATTTCAAACATAAAACAAAAATACAATTTTAGATTTAATTATGCACAAATTTTGATGTAATAAATTATGTAAATATATATTTCTATTTCAAGTCAATGTTTGCTAAATTTATATCAGAGATGCTAACCAGTATTGCAGTAAAAAGGAAAAAATTAGCCAAATGACAACAAACACAATTAAAAATAAAATAAAACATGTATGTGGTTGTTGTTATTAGGCTACCGCTTCATAATTTTTGTTGCACAAGGACAGACGTTTTCTACGGCTAACCTTTGCGCCCGTGTGATCTGACACAGGCTGTCAACTTTTTTTTTAATACTTTTTTCTCGAGTTAGGTATGGAAAAAACATCAATGTAGCGATGTACTTCGAGATTGCTTACAAAAATCTAAATATTTATACAGTCTCCAGACCATGGCCATTAATCAGCACATTCTATGTTTAATGCCATTGCATTCAATGTAAAGTTGGCAATGGTAAGTATCGATCAAACGAAAACCAGAAATATCGTCCTGTTTCATACTGTGTACGAAAATTAAACGGTAAAAAAGCTTAATTTTAAATGAAAAAACCCAGATCCCGCTGTCCGCTGTTATCGAATTTTAATAGCCTATGACATTTAAAGATCAGATTTGACGGGAAAAATTCTGAGTTGGCAACACTGCTACATCAATCCATTCATGAACTGAATCATTTCAGTTCATTTGAGGCACTTAATTTCGTTTTGTTCCAAAAATTTAAGTTAATTCGTCTGCAAAGAATGACAGAAGCATATAGTCGTGTGTCGTACAACAGAAATCAAAATTCTTTCTTTTAAACAAATCGCGTCTTAAAATTAAAATATTTCAATTGAATTATCCATGATTGCTGCATTGTATTAAACTATTCCAGAATCAAAATAAATATGTCTGAGCTTCAATCATCATTGCTATTAAAAAAACAATTGGCAGGTAAGTTACACATTTCTAGCTCTGAATATACGCATTTTCGTACAAATATACATGTTCATATACTTAAAAGCTACATGTGTATATATAAATGTTGTAAGATGGTATCTCAGGAACCGTAGCGCCATTTGTTAGTAATTTTTGGGGACATGTATGTATGTTAATTGTGTGTATACTTACCCAAATGCCGCCTCGCCACATATTTACAATATGTATTTGGTTGAACCAAACTTTGACAATTAAGGGAAAATATGCGTATCTACGTACGGTTTATATAAGATTGTAGATATTTATGAATATGCATATACCCTTATGTAAAGTTTTTATTTTATTGTGAAACGTTTAAAACATTAAAGCTTGGTGTACTTACAGATGTATGTACATACATATGTACTTGTGCACATTTAAGAATTTGTCTGGCTCCAAGTGAATCTTTATTTTAGTAATTTAACTAGTATATGTTATCTTTTATTAATAAATTTGAGCTCTGCGTATCAAATAAAAACTTTAGGAGCTATTTCCGTCTATATATGTTCAGCGGCACCATAAAGTTCAAGTACACATTTAAATACGTAGAAAATGTTTAATAGATTTATATATGAAAAAAAAATTCTGTAAATGCCCTCTTGAAGACATTTATCAGCAAAAGCATGAAAACTTTAACGTCATAAGTCAATTAAAACATCAAACAAGTTAACATACAGCCTCTTTTTACTTGTAAAACCTCGTTCTGGTAGACCAAAAATATTAAGTCCACGTCAAGTACGTGATATTGTGCCCACTATTGTCCAACATCCAACATCTGCAGTTAAGTTATGTGAAAATATAGTCAGCATTCATTTCACAAGATGCCGACATACTAACCTAATACCACCCCATTACATTACCTAAAGAAGCTTATTATTTTGACAACAATATGTATATTGATGTCGAATTTTAACAACCGGTAAAATTAAAGATTTGGAATATAACTAAATTGTTTCAAATCATCGATAGCACTTCCACTTTTCGATATATAGACATGTCATTAATCAATAACAATTATAACCTGAGTATTGATCATTTCAAAATTGCATTAGAAATTTTTACATAATACAGATATTGATTTTCATTGATTGTACGCTAAAACAGAAAATACACGGAATACAACTGAATGCTTGACCTAACTTAAATTTTCGACGGCTCCGGTGGTTCGCCACCGATTTCTATAAAAATGTTCATAAAAAATCTATCTTCCTTATCAATCTCAAAGTGTGGGCGCATTCATACACCCGAACATAAATAAAAATAAATAAAAACCAAAATTTAAAAGCTTAAAAATTAAGGTTGATATTTCCTTTATATTTAGCTGCTAAAAAAAAATTGATTTTTTTAGTGCCAATTTATCAATGTCCGGTTAACTTAACTAACTCAAGTTTTATCAACATTGAGTTTCTCAATGTTCGTTTAGAGTTAAACTAGACACAAACTTTATCGAGGCCTGAGTGCTGGTTAACATTTATACACTGTTCAATTGCCGATTTGATTATTAAACCAAAATGGCATCGCATAAGTGCAAACTGTGACACCCACCCAATGGAAACGGATTTTAAAGAAAAGGAGGACAGAGTTTATAATTCTAGAAATTTTTGGGATACGGATAATTATTTCACTGCCTCTTGACTCTTGCGTTTCCTCTGAACAGATTCATTCTCATTACCACCTGGATATTGAGTTTCTATGTGTTAAAATTTTATATAGCGGCCGGTAACTGTATATTACTTGTTCCTATATTCCTTCCCATTCTGATAACAAAATTTGCATATTTCACCTGAATGCCCAGCAACTTGATTCGTCGTTGTTGAATGATATTGATCAGCTAATAGTGGTTAGTAATTTTAATTTGCCACAAGTTGTATGGTCTGCGAATGACACATCTTTGGCGCAATTACCAGCCACTTCTGACGATTTTACCGATGGCCTTTTAGAGTTAGGCCTATCAAAAGTTAACAGGGTGCATAACTGTAGTGGTAGAATGTTTGATTTAATGTCTGTTTCAAACTTAGATTGCAGTACTGTTAGTAGAGTACCCGCTCTAGTGCTTGAAAGTACCTTCCATTCAACCTTAGAACTGTCCTTTGAAATTCTTTACCCTAGTCCAGCATCAATTAGTTTTTCAAAAATCCGCGCCAAACTAACTTTTTTAAATTATATGATCTCACCTTGATTCTTGTAGGGGCTATAGAAACTGCCATTCCCATAGATCTTGAATTCGCAGTTGGATATCTGTGTTCCCCTCACTTGTCCTACAAGTAATAATAAACCACCTTGGTTTACAAGGGAACTATCCAAATTCAAAACCATGAAAACGATATCCCATAAAAAATTAAAAAAATCTGGAAATACTAGAGATTTAACCTTGTATATAAAAGCAAAGTCAAATATTATTTCTGTTAACACTTCCTGTTACAATAACTATCCCAATCGTTGCAGATTAAACTTTTCCCTTGATCCGAAACAGTTTTATAAATTTGTTAACTCAAAATTTAAATCTTCATGCTTGCCATCCTCGGTTTACCTCGATATTACAAAAGCAAGTTCCGATCAAGCAGTGGCTTATCTAGTTGCTGAGTATTTTTAATCAGTATAGTTATCGAGATTGTATAGTTGAAATAATTCCTATCCTTTGCAAGTTCAAACTTCAAAGTGCATATATGTCCCAGTTATTACTGAGTTTACGGTGCTAAGTGACCTTTACTCTATCAAACCCGGCTTCTTGCCTGGCCCAAGATGGAGTGCCAGGTTGTATACTTAGATACTGTGCGGATTCACTTTGTAAACCTTTACATAAATTATTTAACTTGTCGGTTGACTCAGCTGTGTTTCCTGGTATATGGAAGGAATCTTATTATTCATCTCCATAAAAATTCTTTAAAGTCTAACGTTAAAAACTATCGGGGAATATCCAAGTTGTCTCAAATACTACCACCAACCTTATTGAATTCACCTCGCGTTTTATCGAAAGGTTTAGGCCAAAATGAAAACTGACGTCGTTTATACAGATTTTGGTAAAACATTTGACTATGTAAGTCATTCTTTGTTGCTTCAAAAACTAAATATTATTGGATTTCCAGCAAAACTCTTGTGGATTTCAAAGTATTTGTGTGGCCGAACACAAACAGTAGTTTTTAAATCTTCTGTATCCAAATCTATTTTTGTTAGCTCTAGTGTTACCCAGGGGGGCACCTAGGACCATGGTATTTAATCTCTTTTATTAACTATCTTCCAGCCGTTATTACTAAATCTCGTGTTTATATGTTTGCTGATGATTTCTGAAATTGAAATTTGATCCTCACATATCGTCGATGGTCAATAAGGCCATAAATGTCATTAGCTTTATCAAGCTGTGGTCTAAAGAGTTTAATGATCCCTACATCACTTAAACGCAAAATACATTCCTAGTACGTCCCATCCTGGAGAATGGATCTTCCGCAATACGGAATTCACCAGGATAGTTGTCTGCCATTCCGAAAGTCTTTGAAAAAATTATATGCTCTCAATTGCAGCACTTATGTTGTTCAATTTTATCCCCTTATCAACACGGTTTTGTTAGGCGAAGATCTACTACCACTAACCTTCTTGAGATCACCTCAATTGTTTCAGGCTAAAATGCATTCGATTCCATAAGTCATTTGCTGCTCGAAAAATTAAATATTATTGGATTTCCAGCGAAACTCTTGTTGTGGCTTTCTGAGTACTTGAGTGGCCGAACACAAAAAGTGGTTTTTAAATCTTCTGTATCCAAATCTATTTTTGTTACCTCTGGTGTCCCTCAGGGGAGTCACCTAGGACCATTGCTATTTAATCTCTTTATTAACGATCTTCCTGCTGTTATTACTAATTCTCGTGTATTTATGTTTGCTGATGATGTAAAGCTATGTTTCACCTATAACGATTATTCTCTATGTAACTTACTACAGTCGGACTTGGGTGCACTGTCGGCCTGGTGCCGTTATAACTTACTTAATTTAAATTGTTCAAAATGTAAAATCATGACTTTTTGTAGAGGTACCCCTCATACTGCTCACTACGTGCTTGATGCTTCACCACTTGTCTGCGTTTTTGAAATTAAAGATTTAGGCATCATTCTTGATAGCAAATTAAAATTTGATTCTCACATATCGTCGATGGTCAATAAGGCCATAAACGTTCTTGGTTTCATCAAGCGGTGGTCAATAGAGTTCAATGATCCCTACACCAAACCGCTATATACATCCCTAGTACGTCCCATCCTGGAGTATGGATCTTGTGTGTGGTCCCCGCAATACGGGATTCACCGGGATAGAATTGAATCTGTGCAGAGGAAATTTCTTCTGTTTGCGCTCAGATGTTTTAACTGTGTTCCTGGAATAGACCTACCCCCGTATTCAAGTAGACTTCGTTTAGTTAATCTTCCTTCCCTGTTGAACCGTAGAACTATGGAAGTAGTAGCATTTATCACTTATCAACTTAATGGTGAAATCGACTCATCAGTTGTATTGAGTCAAACCAAAGTAAATGTTCCAATTAGATCCACCCGAAATTTTTAACCCCTTAGCCTCGCTCGTTGCTCGAGCAACTATTTAATTCATGAACCATTTCGTGTTACATGTTCTGACTAAACCCAGCTTATTCTCTCTGTGGAGATTTCGACTCCAGTATTAAAACGATAGATCCTTTTTTCTTGATCTGATCGTAATCACTAATCTACCGCTGGTCTGATAAGGTTTTTCCTAATCCACGTAACAAATGTTGGGCTACTAATAATACTTGACACCGAAGGTTAAGAGTATATTGGGTTTGTGCCATGGCCGTCGTGGTGTCGGTCCGTTCGTATGTTCGCAAATTTTTTCCACACCCTTTAAGTTAAAGTTTAAAATTAGAAACACCTATGTCTTTTACAGTTTTTGAGCTAAAGCCACCAAATTTGGTGCCAAGATAGTTTATGTCGACTCCGAAAAAACTGCATCGCGAGAATGCCACGCCCAGCCTTGCTGCCAAAGCCGCTGTCAAACGCTCCAACGCTTCGTTAAAAATGGGACTGCGTGTAACTTCCGAAGTGTTTGAGCTAGAGCCACCAAGTTTGGTAGGAAGATAGCTGAAAACGACCCTCAAAAATATGAATTAAAGTTTTTGAGTCGTGCCGCCCCCAGCCCCCCTACCTTCACCTTTTACAAACTTTAAGCTTGTGTCACGAAATTTGGAAAGATGATAGCATCTTACTAAGATCTGCAGAATGCCACGCTTACCCATACCGTCCCAGCACCCTTCTTCCACCAGTAACGACTTTTGAGATAGAGTCACCCAATTTGGAAGGCAGAAAGCTAGTGGCATCGCCATTTGCATCATACAATTTTTGAGGCAGCGTACACCCTTCCGAATGCAGGTATCAAGTATTCCGCAGTCGGTAGCGGCCGACTGCAACTTTCCACTTATTTAAATGCCTTTAAATTTTACCAGTTGTAAAAAAAATAAAAAATAAATTAATTTATAAATATATTTTAACATATTAAAACTCTTACTATTCCTTTATTTCAGAACTAAATAAGAACCCAGTAGAAGGTTTCTCAGCTGGATTAATCGATGAAAATGATATATTCCGTTGGGAAGTCCTAATAATCGGACCACCAGATACACTTTAGTATGTTTATACATAATATTTTTAACTCTTATATTTAAAAAAAAAAATATTCAAAATAGAGCATTAATATCAGTGTGTAAATCAGTGTACCCTATTGCTGCTCTAGGAACACTTTAAAAACAATAACACTTCGCTAAGCTTACAATTTTAGCAGTTATAATAAAAACCATCAATTGTGATAACAAAACAGATAAATTAGCTTATGTTTGTGCCAGACAATATAGTGTTTCATTCTCCAGTCTCTAAGCAAACCGATTAACCAGACTTTTTAACTTGGCGTCAAGAAAGCTAGCAACCTCCCACAAAAATCTGGACCAGGCCCTTTTGTTATACCCAGAACCCAAGTAATGGTAAACCGGTGTATTGGTTTTTCCGTCTACATGAGTGAATCGGTCTCGGAGACTATAAGAGCTTAGTAGTTGAGATGCGGGATTATAGTTCGTTTATACCACAATCTGGTCAATTATGTTTCAAATAATTGGTTAACCGATTTTCGATTTGCACATTGAATCGAAGGTAGCATAATTTTAAACTTAATCCAGAAACTAAAGACAAATATATGATCATTTGTGAAAATAATCAGAGATATTGAACATTTGAGTCAAACATTCAGTAGCGCAGTATTTCACGCACCTAATCGAGCCCCTCAAGTAGAGCCTATACTTGTTTTTAATCTGAAAGACCTGAGATTTTTATTTTTGACGTTTTTCTTTCTGTCTCATTTTAACAGTACACGTTTGAATTCTTAGTGGTTTTCCACCCACCATAAGTTTTCAGCAGGAAAAGTTAAACCTATTGTAAATGCTTTTGAATAGTTATTTAGATAAGATTTTAAAAATTTTATAAAAACATGTGGATTACCATCATTTTGAATTTCAATTGATTGAATATAACCTTCAAGCGGACCAACAAACAAAAACCGCTAAATTTGATCCACCACAATACTCACGCGTATTTTAGTATTTTTGAAAATGCCGTCTAGAAGATCAACATATTGTTTTTGTTTCGAGCTGGTCCGTTCAAAAAAACTTTTTCCGTACTCATGGGTGGTTTAAGGCCCTGAATCGTATTGTTTCACGCAAATGATTTTTTTTTATTTTTTGACATCTTAAAAAACTATACGATACTAAGGTCGGGACAAGATATTCAAAATCAGAAAGAACTACAATAGTATCAATATACCAGCAAAACATATCTGTTAGGAAACAAGCTGATTGCTCTGTTGTGTATTACCACTAAGCAGAAAATAATATAGAGCATTTATTCAGTACGGCGAAGTTTATCATTCAGTACCAGTGAGATCAGATCCAGGCAGACAAAAGAGCGAAAAGAGCGCTTTGCAGAACTCTCTCGCCTCAAATTTATGCAGACAAAGTTTGCCTCGCAGAAACTGCAAGTCATTCCTTTGCCTGCTTTGCTTGCGAACGTTGGGCAACGGCAGACTCGAGCCGCTGGATCCAATCGTTGTGCATATGTATGCGTTCATATGTGAGCGAGCTCGCAGCCAGTGTGAGCTGTTTGTAGATAGAGAGGGCGCGCGGAGGGTAGGCAACCAACGGGCATAATGCATGAGTATGTGAATACATATGAGTTTGGTTTGGTTGGGCTACCTGGTTTGCCTAGATTTTTTATATTTTTCTCTATGCTTTGCATTTGCATGTGTGTGTTCATGTATGTATATCCAGCTCGTTTGTATGAGTGGTTATTGCTATGGCATTAACTGACCTGTCGCACTTTTAGGATTTTGGCATTTTATAAACAGGTTGAGGAACATAAAGAAGTGCAATGTTAACAATATGTGTATATTTATTATTAATTGCTATATTTGTGACTATTTATTATAGGTTTCTTATAACTATTGAAATAACTTAGAACTAATAAAACATATACAAACATAACTACATTTAATCCGCAAATATATTAAAAATACAATGACACATTATAACCGATGTGATGATTGCATATAAATGTCATAAATTTAAAATCGAATCACATCAAAGCAATCCATGCAAGATAAAGTATTTCTCACAAGCAGCAAGAACAATGTCTCGCCACCCAAAAATCTATCAACGCATATTTCTTTGCCAAACAAACAGCAAGTTTATATGTGTGTACGCCTGTGTATACGCTGCGCATCGCTGCCAAAATGCAACAAAAAGTACAAAAACCAAAAGTACTTTTTACTATTTTTTGTTTCTTTTCTGCAACGGTGTACGCGTGTGTATTCTTGTTATTTTCAGAAAATTGTAAATCGGCAGTACTTGAGTTTTGCCTCAATATGTTATTAAAACCAACGTTGGAAGGGTAGTATAAACTTAATACTAACTTTGTGCAATTGAATAGCAAAACTTGAAATTCTTTAATATTATTTCAATTCTACATGTTTATTCTAGCATTGTTTATTGTTTATATTCTAGCATAAACAATATATATATATTTAAATCATATATTAGATTTTTCATTGACAATTATTGAATATTGGTTCAAGGGGTATTTTTTATTTGTGCAGCTTGTGCGTCTCAGCAAAATTTTCCTTTGCGTTCAGCGGGCCGTTGATTAAAGGAGAGGCGGCGGGTCAGCGGACAGCAAGACCGGTAAAAAGTTGTTGGTACATATTGGTACATACACTGAATTTCAGTTTTGCTATTGCTGCTCATTCATACTCTTTCCAATATTTACCCTATGATACTTTCCAACAATCCTTGCCATACAGTTACGCAAAGTTGCGAACAAATTTCGAAAGTGTATTCAGTAGTGCATTGGTACATATGTCAAAGGAAAAATATCAAAAATAACAAAAACCTCGGCACGCAGGCCCAGCAAGAAATATATGTATCAATCGCACTTGCTTACCAACAACTTTTTACCGTTCTTGCTGTCCGCTGACCCGCCGCCTCTCCTTTAATCGACGGGCCGCTGAACGCAAAGGGAAACTGAACAAAACAACAACGCGCTGGCTTGTCGTTGCTGAGACGCACAAGCTGCACAAATAAAAAATACCCCTTGAACCAATATACAATAATTGTCAATGAAAAATCTAATATATGATATAAATATATATATTGTTTATGCTAGAATATAAACAATAAACAATGCTAGAATATAAACAAACATGTAGAATTGAATATTAAAGAATTTCAAGTTTTGCTATTCAATTGCACAAGGTTAATATTAAGTTTATACTACCCTTCCAACTTTGACTTTAACAAGCATATTGAAGCAAAACTCAAGAACTGCCGATTAACAATTTTGTGAAAATAACAAGAATACAAGAAAACGCGCGTACAGCGTTGCCGAAAAACAACAAAAACTAGTAAAAAGTACTTTTGGTTGTTGTACTTTTTGTAGCATTTTGGCAGCGATGCGCAGCGTATACACATTGGCACACTTAACAAATCAGTTTCCTGTGCAATTACTTTTTTCCCAATTAAGCTTTGTCAAAATGGAAAACGGTTTTCATTAAACGCATTTATTAACAACAAATTCCAAAAAAAAAAACTAAATTTATGCTATGGTTTCTTAGCATAACCTTAAAATGTAAAAAAAGGCACAAATTTATATCAAAAAAGTAATGGCACAGATAGATAATCAGTATTATTCTTTGCAACTGAAACACGCTAATACTGTGCGGGGCCCCCTTTGACTGCACAACGGCTTGCAAACGTCTCTTCATACTGTTCACCAGCTTTGCCGTTTCAGAAGATGTTATTTTGATCCATTCTGAAGATAATGCCTGTTTTAACGAATCCTTACATGTAATGTGGGGGGATCGTATCTTCCGCTCAATTAGGTGCCACACATGCTCAATAGGATTTAAATCCGGTGACTGGGGGGGTGTTTTGAACTGCTTGCAATGATATATTAAACACTCCTGCACCAGATAGGACGAATGTTTTGGATCGTTGTCTTGTTGAAACTGCCAATTCGTGCCATTAAGGCCCAGTTTCTCGACACTTGGACTTAAATTACTATTCAAAATGTCGCGATAAGCATGCTTGTCCATTCTCTCGTCAATAAACACCAGGTTTCATACTCCAGACGCCGCAAAACACCCCCAAACCATCACGTTACCTCCACCGTGTTTTATTGTTTTGAGCAAGTTAGTTTCTTGGGCTTCCGCCAAATCTTCTGTGCTCCGTCCGACCCAAATAAATTAAATTTGGACTCATCACTAAATATAATAGTGTGCCAAAACAAATCCGTCTTATTTAAATGCTGTGTGGCAAATAGTAGCCTCTTTTTTAATTGACCTCCGAAATGAGGGGCTTGCGTCGAGGAGCTCGGCCATGATACCCAGCCTTATATAGGGTATTCCGTACAGTTTGTGGGGTGAAATTGATGTCAAACGATTCTTGGAGCTTCTCGCATAATTTCACGGCCGAGGTTTTTGGATTTTGTGCCACTGTGGACACTACAACTCGCTCCTGGCGTTCCGTTAATTTTTGTGGCCGGCCTGATCTGCATTCATATGCTATTTTTCCAGTGTTTAAGTAGTGCATCACAATGTTCCGCACGCTGGACCATGATTTGCTGAAAATGGTGCCAATTTCGCGATAAGATTTATTCTCCAAGTACAGTTTTATGATCAATTTACGCACTTCAATTGAAATTTCTGCACCTCTTGCCATTTTGTTCTTCTTCTGTAAAAATTGCGATCAAAAGTGGTTGCAATCATATTCTACTCCGAAAACGAACGACTAAGTTGAAAGAAAAAGTGAAAAATAACGGGAGTTCACCGTTGTTGCGCCAAAAGCGCAGCTAGAATACAGTGTGTGCCATTACTTTTTTGATGTAAATTTGTGCCTTTTTAACATTTTAGGGTTATGCTAAGAAACCATAGCATAAATTTAGTTTTTTTTTTTTGGAATTTGTTGTTAATAAATGCGTTTAATGAAAACCGTTTTCCATTTTGACAAAGCTTAATTGGGAAAAAAGTAATTGCACAGGAAACTCTGATTTGTTAAGTGTGCCAATACTTTTTTGACTCAGTGTATAAACTTGCTGTATGTGGGCAAAGAAATATGCGTTGATAGATTTTTGGGTGGCGAGACTTTGTTGTTGCTGCTTGTGAGTAATACTTGATCTTGCATGGATTGCTTTGATATGATTCGATTATAAATTTATGACATTTATATGCAATCATCACATCGGTTAAGGCCTGTTGTCACATACACCGTAAACCGAAACCGAAACAGAATTCAGTACATTTGCGACTGCGATAGAAACTGCAACAGAAACATCGGTATTTTTCAATTGTTAGCAATAGTAATCGAATTCAGCACATTAGCAACTGAAACCGAAACAAGTACTTTTGACTTTATTCTGTTGCTGTTAACAGACGATCACCTGTTTTCTACAAACGCAGATAACTTGACGCTGGTCAATTCTTTGTGCAATCGATATTTTTGTTTCTGTTTCTGTTTCTGTTTACGGTGTATGTGACACCAGGCCTTTATAATGTGTCATTATATTTTAATATATATGCGGATTAAATGTAGTTATGTTTGTATATGTTTTATTAGTTCTAAGTTATTTCAATAGTTATAAGAAACCTGTAATAAATAGTAACAAATATAGCAATTAATAATAAATATACACATATTGTTAACATTGCACTTCTTTATGTTCCTCAACCTGTTTATAAAATGCCAAAATCCTAAAAGTGCGACAGGTCAGTTAATGCCATAGCAATAACCACTCATACAAACGAGCTGGATATACATACATGAACACACACATGCAAATGCAAAGCATAGAGAAAAATATTAAAAATCTAGGCAAAGCACAAAGCATGTTGCCTACCCTCCGCGCGCCCTCTCTATCTACAAACAGCTCACACTGGCTGCGAGCTCGCTCACATATGAACGCATACTTATGCACAACGATTGGATCCAGCGCCTCGAGTCTGCTGTTGCTCACCGTTCGCAAGCAAAGCAGGCAAAGGAATGACATGGAGTTTCTGCGCTGCACACTTTGTCTGCAAAAATTTGAGGCGAGAGAGTTCTGCAAAGCGCTCTTTTCGCTCTTTTGTCTGCCTGGATCTGATCTCACTGGTACTGAATGATAAACTTCGCCGTACTGAATAAATGCTCTATATTATTTTCTGCTTAGTGGTATTACTCTCCGCCATTGTTTTTTGCTATTTTTCTGCAATATTTAACTAAAACAAATATTAATTACAGTCGAACTTCCATATAACGAATCTCAATTGGACAAAAAAAAACTTCGTGATGCGGAAGATCTCTGCATGAAAGTTCGACTGTAAAAATGATTTCCAACAAAATTGCACTTACGTGTAAAACAATCTTTATTTTTTTCTTTGTTAACTCTGTTGTCCGAAAGCCTTCTAATCTTGAAATAGGTTCCGAATAATGTTAAACTTTAAATAAATCAACTATTTTTATACTCGATACCGAAGGTAAAGTTTGGGTTTGTGCAATGTCCGTCATAGTGTCTGTCCGTCCGTCCGTATGTATGAACGCAACTTTTTTCCACCCCCTTTAAGCTAGAGACTTGAAACTTTGCAAATGTCTTCATCTATGGCATAATAAATTAAAGTTTAAAGATTGGAGTTAACTGGGAGTTAACTGAAGTAAACTGGGAGGCTGGCAAATCGATAAATTCTATAACTCAAAATCGATAAATCCACCTAATTCGCCGCCCTTACAGCTAGAACTACCAAACTGGCAAGATTTTGGAGCAACGCCCACCGCTGCCTAGAAATTTGGTGCCAAGATTGGTGATGAAGAAACCCAAAAAATTTTGATGCCGCCCTCCAACCCTATTGCCCCCAGCATCCCCCTTCCCCATATTTTAGTAACTATGAGCTAGAGGCAACAAATATGGGAGGAGGATAGCAGATGACGTCATACACAGGTCTGCAGCAAACATTTGGATGCCACGCCCCCATACCTCCCCTAGCCCCCTCCACCTAATTTAACTAACATTGAGCTAGAGTCACCAAATTTGGTAGGAGGATAGGAATTGACATCCCACAAAAATCGGCATTAAAAGTTTGGATGCAACGCCCCCATACCGCCCTTAGCCCCCCTTTCCCACCTTTAACAAAACTTTAAGCTAGTCACCAAACTCGGTAGGAGGATAGCAATTGACATACAACAAAGATATGCAGCAAACCATTGGATGACACGCCCCCATTCCGCCCCCAGCCTTTCTTTCTCACTTTTAAGAAACTTTGAGCTAGAGTCAACAAATATAGAGGGAAAATAGCTTTTTGGCATCCCCATCTGCATCAGGCAATCTTTGAGGCAGCTTAAACCACTGACCAATCTGCACCCTTCTGCGATCCGGTCTCGTTTAATTGGCTTTATTACTTGTATCGAGTATTACGCAGTCGGTTGCGTCCGTCTGCAACGTTTCTACTTGTTTTAAATGTCGTTTCGAAAAAGAAATGGAACTGTCAGAACCCACATAAGTTAAAAAAAAACCTTACTCCGGCGATCATTGAAAAACATTTGAGAATATTAACAAAAAAAAAATTTGTTCTTTAAATCTACAGCGAAGGAGGTTTCTTCAAAGCGCATTTATACTTTCCGAAAGAGTACCCTCTGCGCCCACCACGAATGAAGTTTGTTACTGAAATATGGCATCCAAATATCGAAAAAAACGGTGATGTCTGTATTTCTATTTTGCACGAGCCTGGAGATGACAAATGGGGCTACGAAAAAGCATCAGAGCGTTGGTTACCGGTGCACACAGTTGAAACTATTTTGATATCCGTGATATCAATGTTGGCGGATCCCAACGATGAGTCACCAGCAAATGTTGATGCTGCCAAGGAATGGAGAGAATCCTACACTGATTTCAAGCGAAAAGTAGCACGCTGTGTCAGAAAAAGCCAAGAAGAGTGTTCGTAGAAAATGGTTTTGCTCTATATTTGTATATTTATATTAAAGATTTGATACATTAAAATGAATAACTGAATTAATGGACATATGAAATTAACACTTTATAGTGCTTAAGTTCGAACACTTTCTAGAATCAAATACCTACTTCGATCTTTAGCTTTTACATATGACTCGAGTTTTTCATTATGTACCAAAAATTCATTTTTTAGTTGGCACTCCGCACAATTTGTTGCTATTAAAGTCGCGAGCAATCGAGTTAAAATTGTTTAAGCAGCGATTTACCGTCCTCAACGATTAGCTTGAACATATGAATTTGAATGTATCTTCGATATCCTTGGCCGTTCAGGCTGTTATTGTAGGAGATTAGAATGCACAAAATGGGCTGTGGAGCAATGCATCCAAATCAGGGAGCTACCCTTGTGGGTTGCATTATTGGGTCCCACCTTCCCTACTGTTTTATAAAACAAGGCGTTCTGCAGTCGGCTTTGCTGTATATGCGGAAATGCGGTCAGCGATCATTTTTTCTTAGTATATCAGAGCGGATTGAACCTAATCCTGATCACGTTCCATTATTTTAAATCATGGAAATTAATTGTCCTGCTGATATTGATGATGCAGTGGAATTTTTTTTGCATTTTTATAATTCGGCTGCAGAATACTGAGTGCTTGGCCAATAACATTGTCTAACCCCAGCCTTCCTCAACCTCTTTCAAAAACTGAAATTAAAAAAAAATCGAATGAGTGTTAGAACTCACGAGCGATGTGTTAACAATTGTTTGTACCCGTTTGATTGCTATATTTTAGCATGAAAAAATTTGAAACTTGCAATTTTAGACTTTTATTGGAATATACCCGCTGCTTTCCATTATGGAAGGGCGGTATCAACTTATATGAACTTTGTGCAATTGTATAGCTAAAAGTGAGAAACTTCATTGACAATTATTGCATATTGGTACAAAGGGCATTTCTTCATTGAGCAGCTTGAGCGTCTCAGCAACGACAAGCCAGCACCGAGTTGGTTTGTTTCGGTTGCGCTTTACATTCAGTGGAATACAAAAACGGTAAAATATTGTTAGTATTTCTACACATGTTTGTTTAATTTATTGCCGGGTCGATATTTATGATATTTTTCTGTTACTTTGTCCTGCATTGAATGTGAAAATACATGAACATTGTACGTAGGTACCCAACAATCCAGCAATAGGCGCACTGCTTAAAAAGCAAGCGTCTAGCCAATGTCTCTGGCTAGGCCTGCCGGCAAGGAGTGTTAGAAACTGTCATAGAGTTAAAATTGGGAAGAGGATGTATCATGAGCAGCAGCAAAACTGATATTTGCCTGCTTTGCAAGACAGAATTGTCTGTTTTTTTTACACAAACGCAATAATAAGAGAAGAAGCCAAGCGAACCATAAGAGCTCTTAATGAGCTCATATATGACTCTTTTGTCTGAGCGCGCACACTCATAATGAGGACATAAAACAATCATAACCCAGAAAACCCTCATATATGAGTGGGTTTTTCTACTAAACTGGTCGTCATATATGAGCTCTTAATGCAATTCATAAAACAGTTGTGTTCTGCACTCATCCATACTGCCCTAGCCACCTCCAACCGCCCAAACGCTTCGTTAATAACGGTAATGCGTGTATCTTCCAAAGTGTTTGATCTAGAGTCACAAAATTTATTAGGAAGATAAATCATAGCGACCCCAAAAGACTGCATCAATATTTTGGAGCCATGTTCACCCATTCCGCCCCCTCGCAGTTTAAAACCAAAAATGCCTATATCTTCTACAGTTTTTGAGCTAGAGCCACCAAATTAAGTGCCAAGATAGGTGATTACAACCTCCAAACAAGCGAATAAAAACTTTGGATGCCAAGCGTATCAATACTGTCCTAGCCGCCCCCAACCGGCCCAACGCTTTGCTAAAATCGGTAATGCGTGTATCTTCCAAAGTGTTTGAGCTAGAGTCACCAAATTTGGTAGGAAGATAACTGTTAACGACCCTCAAAAAACTGCATCAAAGTTTTGGAGCCACGCTTCCCCGTCCCAAACCCTTCCGCAGTTAAAAAACAAAAATGCCTATATCTTCCACTGCTTTTGAGCTAAAGCCACAAAATTTGGTGCCAAGATTGTTGATGTAGAAACTTTTTGGCTGGAAGATAGCTTTTTGGCATCCCCATCTGCATCAGACGATCTTTGTAGAAGCGTACGCCCCTGCCATATCCGCACCCCACTGCAATCAGGTCTCTTTTTATCGGTTTTATTACTGGTATCGAGTGTACTGCAGTCGGTTGCGTCCGACTGCAACGTTTCTACTTGTTTCTCTTGTTGTTGTCACGAAACAGGCAGTTTTAGACTACTGCGTGAATGACCTGCTGCTTCACATTATGACTTAACGTGAGAACTTTAATATTATTTCTATTCTACTTGTTTATTTATATTCCAGCAATAAGGTTTGGTATTCATATTCAATAAAATTACTTGTATATAATTATGTAAGTGTTAGAGTGTTCATTGAAAATTATTTAATATTGGTACAAAGGGTATTTTTGCATAGGGCAGCTTGTGCGTCTCAGCAACGACAAGCCAGCACCGATTTGGTTTGTTTCAGTTGCGCTTTACGTTTATCGGCCCGTCGATTAAAGGAGAGGCGGCGGGTCAAAGGAAAGCAAGAACGGTAAAAATTTGTTAGTATTTGTGTTTGTGTGCGTGTAAGCAATCAGTACATAAACTGACTGCTAAAAGGCGTTGCAACTAGCACTTGTAACTAGTTGGATTACGAAGAGGGAGTTCCTGTAAAGAATGAAAGACTTGTTTGCTTGAGGGCAAAGTAGAGACTCTGATTTTTATTAAATACAGTATCAGTATTTATAGATAAAAATAACTTAGTTTACATACAGTATGTCCACTAATTGTTTGCAAAATGAAAAAAGTCACACAAATTCAACTTCAACATAATATTTTATTGGGAAAGGCACTTGTTTTCATGTTCAGTTCTTTAAAATATTTCTCGTGTGTCTATTCTTAAATAAAATAACTAACGAAGATAAGAAAAATAAAAACAAAAACATAAAAAACTTCATAAAAACAAAAAAAGGTGCAAATATTAACTGTCTATTAATTCTTTGCAAAATGCAATCATTTCGCTTTGCAACTCAATATCATGCTATGGCCAAACTGCAAATGACTAATATTTTGTATGCCCTCCATTAGCATCCAGTACAGCTCTAAGGCGTCGCGACATCGACGATACGAGCGCATTTATGTCATAAGATTGCGGTATTTTTACCCATTCCTCATCTATGCAACGTATTAATTCTTGTTTTGAGGTAGGACTTCGTTTAGCCACCCTTTTCTTCAGCAATGCCCATAAATTTTCTATGGGATTGAGATCCGGACTCTGAGGGGGCGTATCAATTGCTTTACTGCAATTATACAAAAGCCAAGTGCGACAGAGGTATGACTTGTGTTTCGGATCATTGTCTTGATACAGCTTGTACTTGAGCTTCCTGGTGTTGTCTGGATCAACAAAGCCAAAATTGTGCGCACGTTAGCATTAAATATTGCGAAGTTTAAACGCTTCTCAATATTTATAGCTGATAGTAATGGCTTCTTCCTTGCTACGTGCGATGAGTATTTGTAAATATTTAGTACTTTTCTCACAGTCTCAGGGCACACGGTCTTCTTGAGGTTTGTTTTGATGTCATTAACCAACTCTCTAAGGCTTGTTTCCGGTTTATTGTCCACGATTTTTACGATATGTGAACAATCCCGTCGAGAGAGCTTTGGTGGTCTGCCTTTAGAGCTGTATAATTCCAGCCTGTTTTCTTTTTCCGCACGATTAAGAATAGTGTAAACTGTTCTAAGTTTAATATTAAACATTTCAGCCAATTCTTTTGCTGTTTTGCCTTTGCTATAATTAAAGAACACCAATTGGATCAAATTGTCATCAGTGCGCTTACCAGGCATTGCAAAAACTCGAAATTATCCAAGAAGCGATGTGAACTCAACAAAATTTTATGAAGGAATACTTAAGAAAAATACACGTCTCGTAGTTACTGCATTTGATGTCCCGTTAGTTTTTTTTATCGTCTTCTTTCAACCAGTGTTTGCATTTTGCAAAGAATTAATAGACAGCGTCATAAATGCCGTTTTTCTGTTTTCTTTATTTCCTTTTCATTTTACTTGGAATTTTGTCATTTTACTTTGTCTGAACTACAGCTAATACAAAACTTAACAATAGTTGATACAAAAAAAATTTCCCAAATAATGCTTTTATTTATATTTTTCATGTTGAAGTTGAATTTGTGTGACTTTTTTCATTTTGCAAACAATTAGTGGACAAACTGTATGTGTGATTTGGGATTTAATGTATGGAGCAGTTGCTTACCACTGCAGAATTGTGTATTGGCAACTTCCGGGTTGGCTGACCGCGGCTCTAGTTATATGTGCTGTGTAGTCAGCAGTTGACAGTAAGATAATTTGACTTACGGTGCTGTTTTTAACTGACCTACTTAATATATTTATTGATATACATATGTTGTATTTAATTAGCATATTTTATTGTATTTTTTATTGTGTCATGTGTTTGTGTTGTGACTTAATATATATACGCCTAAACAGTTTGTATACATTCTTGCTTAATTTCTTGCTGGGTCGAGATTTTTGATATTTTTCTTTTACTGTGCCCTGCACTGAATGTGTGTATGTGCATACATATGTATACCATAAGCCAGCAACAGGCGCACAACTCACATACACTCGTCTAGCAAATTTTTACAGTTTCTCTGCCTATTTTATTCTACATTACTTTATTCCAAGTTTTCGGCAACTGAGAGATTTCGAAACAATACCCTTCACCTCGCCTTTAGTCTTAGCGTTGAGGTAAAACAGTTTCTCGACTTTGGTTAATCGTGGATTGTAGATATAGTCTCCGTTGAATTGTGGAGACAATAACCCCTGGATATGGATGGAGCCATGGGTATTGATTGCTACTTAGTTTTTGTCGAAGCAGTGTCGATACTCTCACTCAATTGAGCGACACAGCGTTCAAAACCTAAGTAGCATTGCTCATACTTGGCTTGCATTACTTCAAACTCTTCGCTGGATCCGGCGCCTTGGGCTCATTGTTCTCCCATATGGATCGGATCTGGTCCCGACGCACTGTGTAAAGAGGGATGCGCCTGCCGAGCCTGCGAATCTTGCCTCAAATTGGCTAAGGCTGTCCGACACGGCAATAAAATCATTGAAGGCCATTTTTGATTTTAGTATTTCTTTTAGGATTACTTTTCTAGTCACACGTTCGCTGAATGGCCAAACTTACTGATATGGGCTTGAATAGAGGAGCGGACGGATTTGCTTTGGAAACGGATATGGTGAACGAGCGCTTGAAAGCGATGAACGGCGAACCTTGGACAACAAAGGACGAGGGTTCGCTCGTTGTTTCTCGTTGTCTGACATAATTGGCTCTCTATGGAGCCGGAAACTTAGGCAGCAGGAAACAACAAGAACCAATACCATGACTTAGTTTTTGTTTAACAGAAAAACAAATATTTTTATATATTTTTTGTGTATACTCTCTCTTTTTTTTTTTTTTTGATGTTACAAGTATATCGATTTGTTTTGTTTATATATATTGTTGTTTAGAAATAGTATGTATATTTTGACAAATACTATAATAACTATTGAGTAAAACTTTTTTTTTATTGCCACAAAAACACACACCCGACTGACATTGTCCTGATAAGGATTACTATTTAATTCGTTTCTTCATTATTCTAATGCTTTATGATATACATACAATGCTTTTGGTTTTGTTCTTTCTTGCGCGTATATAAATAGTTTTGTTGGTAATCCGACACGGGAACAGGCGACATATAACTGGCCATGTGAAAAACATGGATTTTCAAGATTGGTGCCTTAAACACTTAGCGACTGCCCTTGTGATTTATTTATCGACATTGCGAATGCTCGCCGCACTGGCATATCGTTCAAAATCAAAGGAATCCGTGCAATTAAAACATCTTCACCTT
The DNA here is from genome assembly GCA_035044585.1 of Scaptomyza polygonia. Lineage (NCBI taxonomy): Eukaryota > Metazoa > Arthropoda > Insecta > Diptera > Drosophilidae > Scaptomyza > Scaptomyza polygonia. The sequence goes on along the minus strand of JAWNNU010000692.1, from coordinate 172,444 downwards.
TAAATTTCCCTTTCGAAATTCTGGCTTCGATGACGTTGTTCATTAATTTCTTCATCGCAAGTCGAGTGCCATTACAAAGCCGTGGCTTGTTTATATTCCGCAACATAGTGATAACTGATTTGATTTTTAATTGCAGATTATGAGGTGGTAATCCAGTTAACTCCAGCGAATTTAAAAATTCTGATGGAGAGTTGACAACATCATCTTGGTTAGAAACGGAATCAATCGATTTATATGTCTTTAATTTGCCAGCTATTTGTTTTGAATCTGGAAATTCATTTCGTTGACATACACGTTTTTTGCAGCCAATATAATTCTATCGCTCGACCATTTATGATCTGTGTAATTTTGAGCAATGTTTGGGGAGACTTTTTTTGCGCGCCATCCCAAACTACTAGATTACTCTGCTGCAAAACTTTGGCCATCGCACAATTTCTTGAAAGGTTGCAAGTTAGTGTTTCATTTATTTGCATGTTAAACAACAGCTTGAGTGCGGACTGAGCTTTTAGACCGTCATCCAACAACATAGCTGCTATACCTGATGAAGCAAGTGAAAGTGCGATACCAGTATGCTATCGAATCGTTGCCAAAATCAATGATATTAAAAACGTTTTCCCAGTCCCACCAGGAGTGTCTAAGAAAAAAAATCCTTAAGTTCCATCGTTCACTAATTACATAAGCTTTTCGTATGCCTATTTTTGTTGCTCATTTAGAAGCGAAACGTTTCATAGAATAGTTTCTTTTAATGCCTCATAATCGTATTGGGGTCCGCGTCACAACTCTTAATTAAATGCGTCGGGCATAGGGTGATTTGGCGTTAACTGCTGGCATGTTCAAAAATTTTTCTTTGGTCTCTCACTCGCGCAACACAATCCAGGTTCTTCATTTTTAAATTTAAAAGCTTTGCTATATTGGCATACAACGCTCAGTTTTCCAATATCAACGATTTTCTGTAAACTGTACTCGATTTCTTTGTTATAATTGAATGCAGCTCGGCTAAACGCAACATCCGTGCTTCGCGTTGTTAGGCAGTTTCACGGATCGTTTCGGATCTGATGTATCCAAAGCTCGTTTAAACACATTGCGCAAAGATACAAATCGGCTTTGCTCTCTGAAGTGATGAAGTCTATCCGATTTATAAATTTTGTTGCGGTACTCAGACGCTTCTTCACCAAAACAGCCGAATGGAATCACCGTATTTTCAATGATTTGCTGCATGAACTAGCAAGAAAATATCACCTTCGAATGTTGATTGTTTTGCTGCTTGCAGTTTTTGAGCCTTTTCGCCTCTCGATGCAAAAAGAAAAAGTTACTGTTACATTTTTTTAAAGGCAAAGTTGTAGTACCCCTAATCTATTTCGAATGTCTTCCATCAAAATTCTTATAAATGCTTTAACATTTAATCCAATTATAATGAAAATTGTTGCAAAATTGGTGACTTTTTACTTTTAAAATCTGTTCATCAACATTATCGCTCGGATGCAGCTCAATATATCTTTGAATTGCATTTTCTCGTTCGTGCCTATCCCTTTCACTATTTTACACAGCAAACAAATCAATGTTGGAAAAAATTAGGTTACCTAATAAAACTGCAAATTGCGCCAAAAGAGGGAAAAAGAGGAATTAAAGACCAATACCTGCTAACTCAGAATTTACAACTCTACAACACTTGGACAAAAACATAAACAAATTTAAACTCTTTTAGATAATCCTTTCTAAAGTTGAAATTTGTAAATAAAAATCCAGCTTTAGAAGCGCTTATAAAAATACAAAATATTAGTATACTCACGCACAATATCAACGATTTTTTTTTTAAACACACAATGCAAACCTGCCAAATCAGTGTTCATGACTTTATTTTCTTCTAATTAAGTGGCCATCGTAAAATATTAAAATCAAAACTCAATGCAAAAATTTTTTAAACTTAGCCGCACGTGCTTTCGGTTGCAACAGCTGAATTAACAGCTGTTATTCTGTAATGGGACTGTTAAATTTAACATATTGAGTCTTGGGGCATACCAGTCTGATGTTTTCTTAATACGTTAACAGCAAATTTGTGCTGATCACAAAACTTTTAAACAAAATGCAAATGCCAGATAAATTGGTCATTTTCCCCATAGTGCATAGTGCTGCATGCTAAGCTCATTTCAGACTAGCTCTAGCATACTTTTTAATATTATAATTTTCAAAATTTTCAATTATTCATAAAATCATCAAAATAAAGCTAATTTCTGGATGAGTCAGCTGGTATCAGTGCGACAAAATTGCACACGGCAACACTTCTGCAATGCGAAACATGTTCACTGAAATGAGCATCGATTACCCAACTTAATGCTGAAAGCTCTCTTGCAATGGCGCTGCAAAAACAGACTAACATAGCGGACAAAACAGAAACTGAATATAAATAGTTTTGCAATTGAAAGTGGGTTTTTATATGATTTGCAACCGTTTAAAGTTGTCGTCCAAGTCAAAGGAATCCGTGGAATTAAGACGCCTTCACCTTTTTATTTCCTTTTCAAAATTGTAGTCGGGTGCCATTACAAAGACGTGGCTGCTTTATATTCCACAACAAAATGATTACTGATTTGATTTTTAATTGCAGATTATGATTTGGTATTCCAGTTAGCTCCAGCGAATAAAAAAATTCTGATGGATAGTTGACAACATCATCTTGGTTGGAAACGGAATCAATCGATTTATATGTCATTAATTTGTCAGTTTGACGTGCTCTTCCATGTCTTTGACTCACAGCATTGCGGGTTCTGCGACTAAAGTTTGTCCTTCTAATTGCTGGAATTTTCCTAAGATTTATATTTGGTCTCGGCACGGATTTTTAAATGAACCGACTTTTCTCACACGAATTCAAATTAAAAAATGTATTTTAGCCTTGCGTCTGGCCAAAGCGAACCACCCAACTCAAAGTCTTCGGCACTGCGAGGGCGCCGGGGGCAAGCCTAGGCAACAGACACCGATGTCCAGCTTAGGTGAACTCCTTACCACTCAAAGGCCTTGGCAATAAGATGGTAAGGGGTAAACCAAAGGAAAGGCATAGTGGCCAGGCAAAGGTGGGCTGCAAACCACTCAAAGGCGAGGGGCCGACCAATGCAACAGATGCCGTCCTGCCCCAAAACAAACGAAGGTACTGTGAATCCACTCGTGGAGAGGATGTACGCTGGCTAGCTAAGGTAAGCTTCATACCACTCAAAAGCTTCGGCATTGCGAGGGTGTGGAGCAAACCATGGTTCGAGGTCCTTGGCATTAAGGTTAAAATGCCATGGGTAGACCTCCCAGAAAATAAAATCACGTGGAGATGACGGACCGTCAAGCACAGGTTGGGAATTCAACCCAAACGACGGTGGGAAAGGATGCTACCACCATCGGGCACGGGGCGAAATAATCCTCTCTGCTTGTCTCCAGCAATCCACCCTCCGTACTGGTTGGAGCAGGCCAGGACGGTTTTAAAGATACTGCCACACAATCTCACAAACCAAAAATGAGGCGCGATACCGCAGTCCATGGAGACTCGGATTGCGAATACCATTTAGGGACACATGTCTTCCGGACCCAAAGTGTACCAGTACCCCCGGTAGGGTCGAGCTCCAAAGGTCAAAGGACGGCATGCGAGCCAAAGCCCAATATAAGGCTGCCCTTAAGATTAGGGCTCGGCTCACAGAATGCGAGTGAGATCTCACAATTGATGAGGTCCGCCAGCTGGAGTGGGCAGACCAAAAGATCAAGGAGGGTAGTTCTCATTACGAGACGATGCAGAACATGGCGTCGAAGGACGTTGGCTTTGCCAATAAGGTGGAGGAGAGCTTGGCCGTAAAGCGCCAGCGCTCCGCTGAAACCGCCCAAGCTGCAGTGCCAACCAGCAAGCGGCCCTGCAAAAAGGTAATGTCGCGGGCAATGCCGACGGCCAATAATGTGGCGTGGCGACATTTAGTCGTCGCGCTCAACGAACGCAGCGACCCAAACGGTAAAATACAGCCCGAGCAGTGGAAGAAGGTAGAGGCGCTACTGTTCGACGCGCCTCTGAGACGTATGGGCGAGGAGGACTCGCATCCCATCTCTTTTGATTAAGTGGGCTGGCTCTCCGGCGTCAAAGTTTTGAGCTGCAAGGATAACCACACCCTGAAGTAGGTCACCGGCGTCGTGGCTGCCCTAGACGCTCCGTGGGTGGCTGCCAAGCTGGAGGTCCTGGAAGGGAAAGTTCTCTTCCCGCGGGTCGTATATGCGGACCAGGTGCTGCAGCTATTGAAGTGGCAGAACCCGGACGTGCCAACGGATGATTGGAAGGTGGTCCACGTTGCGAAACCAGATAACAAAGGTCAGAAAATGGTGATCCAGATCAACAAGTTGGCTGACGATCTTCTGTATGGAAGATTCGTGAAGATGGCGAGGGGCGTAGGTTGTGCCTACCTGCGACTCAACAAGCGCCACCCCAATGACAAAAACACGAATACGTTGGAGGCGGGTGAGGTGGAGAGCGACCTGGCAAAGGTCACCCATGCCACAAAAAGTCTAGAAATAGAAGACAACGAGGATGCAGATATTACCTTTGGAGAAGTCCCATCCGTGGAGGATACCACAGCCAACAATGGAGCTGAGGATCATCCAGGTCAACCTGCATAAAAGCAAGTTGGATTCGACGGAGCTTCTGATAACCCTGGAGACAGAGCTCGCCGACGTCGCCTTAGTCCAGGAGCCTTGAATAGCGTCGGAGAACAAGGTTTCTGGACTAAAACATCCAAACTATCACATATTCTACCCGACAACAGTGAGTAGAGCAAGGGCCATGATCCTAGTAAGGAAAGGTATCTATGCTTACTTATTGTCTAATGACAGTACTGACGACCTAACGGTGATAGCGGCAATACTGATGGCACCCTGCTATATGGCGCATGACAACGACGCGCCACCTCAAGAGCTCACCCGACTAGTAATGGAAGCTGAGCCTGAAAAGCAGCCCCTCATCATCGGAGCAGACACCAACGCACATCACACAGTATTGGGAAAAAACAAAAATAACGGAGTGGGTCATAAAAGGTGTCAGTGTTGTGTTAATTTGTCACCGATGGAAAAATTGCCAAAGACGCGATTGCGATAAAGCAACGGAATCGGGCTAAGCTGAGCTTGCAGGTGCAGCGAAAGTGACGGTGGAAGCAAACGCACTGATTAGGCAAACGGGACTCATAAGGCGACAAGTGAGATTTTTCTTTGTCAAGCGACAGATTGTGGCGCAGCAGAATCGATGGCGAGGCGAATGAACTGATCGCATGACGGAGCCGCACGCACTCCCTCCTTAAGATACAGCACGCGCCAAAATTCCAAGAATGAAATTGAGAATTATATATAAATTAAATGTTATATAATTGAATATAACGGAGAGAAAATATAAATCTAGAATTAAATTTAATAAAAATTGAATTTAACCGGGAGAATATATATTTTTATTTGCTGTGGGATCAAAAAAATGCAACGTTGAATTAAAACGGGAAAATATATATTTTTTTGCTTATGATAAAAAAAAAAATAGCGCAACATTGAAGGAACAAAGAAAACAAGTAGAAACGTTGCAGTCGAACGCAACCAACTGCGGTATACTCGATACAAGAGATAAACTCGATAAAAAGAGACCTGAATGGAATGGGGTGCGGGTACGGCAAAAGTGTACTCCGCCACAAAGATGTTCTGATGCAGATGGGGATGCCAACTAGTAGGGCATTGCTGGTCGCTCGCAAGCTCGCTCCCATGGGTGGGCGCGTTGCGATATTGGTGTGACCCGTTTAGCGGTTCGCAGCAATAACTTCCCGGTTTCTGAAGAAATTGAATATCCATTTTGAATGTGGATCATGAGACACGCGGAAAATACACGTACATTCTTAGCAACTAACTTCACACGACTCACTGACCAATCAGAATAAACGACAGTCAATTTCAAAAAAAATTTCTGTACAAAATTTTTCTATCTCATTTATTTATAGAAAAACGGAAAAATTTCACATAAATTTTGAAAAATTATAAACTTTACGTTATTATAATCGTTTTTTTAAAAGATTTGAATATTGTTCTTCGCAAAAACTCGAAAATCACTTGAACGATTCCAGCTAAAATCTAATCAGGGCTAAGTTACGTGATGTCGCATCGATAAAAAAGTCAAATCTGACCATCCTTTCGCGAGAAATCGGGCTTCAAAATTTTGACCACATACAAACCTAGTAACACACACACAGACAGACATTTTGTTGAAAATCATCGAGAATCATTAGAAATACCTTGGAACATGGAGATATAATGAAATTTCGAAATGCCTATCTTGGCACTTAATTTAGTAGCCTAGCCCTAGCTCAAAAACTTTGAAAGATAGCGGCACTTATGTCATTAAACCGTGCGAAGGCTGGGTGCGGAAGAAAGTTCAAAATGGTTCTTAAACAGAGCCACGGGGAAGCGGTTGACAGCCACACGATGAGGGCTGGATACCCAATCGAGTTCGGTGGCGCGGATATTCCCGCCAAATCAATCCATTTTGGAACCCGCCACCCCAAACACCGGGTGCGAGGAATGAGCCGAATGCTCAACAAGGCAAAAGATATACCCAACGGGTTGATCATGCATGAGCAACGTAGGCCGTAAGAGGGTTGTCGCGTATGCTACAACTGTGCACGAAGAGGACACTTCGCGAGAGAATGTCCCAATGCGCGATTGGAGTTTTGTCAGGCAACGCGGAACTCAGGGGGTAGCCAGTGCAGTATGCCGTCTTAAGACATAGGAAAAAGAGCAGCAGCATCACCCGGAGTGGTTTGGCTTGGCATATCTAGCGGCATTGTTGGTTGCAGACTCCAAAATACGCTTAACAAATGGTTCGACAGTAACCATAGAAAGACTGTTCCGAACAAAAGTGGGTCTAGACGGGAAAGAAATTGTAGTTGATATGCATGTCATGCTATCCATGTTGGAAAATCTAATTCAGGGAATGGATTTTCTATGCAAGATGGAAACGACCATACAATGCGGTAAGTCGAATTTTTTTTTACAAACCACTGAAGTGCTAACTGAGACGAACAGCGTGACTGACGGAGCGTCGACAAGAGACCAAAGCCCAAACCAACGGTCGTGGAGCCCACGTCGGGATATCCTGGAATATTGGCAAAGGGTGAGGGCAGCGTCTCCACCAACCTTTCTGCACGTGTACAGGGAGTCGACGGTTGACAGGGTTGAAGGCGCGGTATGGTGGAGAGGACAAAAGCGATCATAGAGGCACCGCGGGTTCTTGCATCGTCGTTGTACGTGAAAGAGCCGGCCTCACCAACCAGACCCCAAGCACTCGAAATAGGAGCTGACTCCAGTCGCGATTGGGACTATAGAGAGATGGCTGAGCAGGTACCCCAGGATAGGACGACGCGAGAGGGTGGTGGCGAGACCACACGTGTACAACTTGACCATGCAACCTGACGGCAGGGTCACAATCTCCCAGAAATGGTGGTGGGGGGGGGGGGGGGGATGTGAGGTAGGCTGGCCCCAGGGCTCATCAGCATTACATATTTTAAATTATAGCATAACTAGTACGATAAGATTAACATAGAGCGGAGAGATTTTAAGAGAACACAAGGACCGAGAGCAATTAGAACATAGGTCGTTTGCGCACTCGCGACCCACGATTGAGATGTCGTGAGCGCCAGAAGAGGAATAGGTGCTCTGAGGCTAAGCACGAGACCAGAAAGTTTGCCGCCCGAAGATGAGCGGTCGTAAAGATTCACCGACGGTTACTGTATAAGTTTAAGATAAGTGAATTGAAATGCAAAGACGCAAATAATTAAGTTAAACATATTTGGGACAAATTTGAATAATAATTATAAGTGGTGGTCAGATTACCTCTTCAACCTCTGAAAAGATAAGACGTGCTACAGCATAGCCTAAAACCGCGACAAACAGCAAAAGCAAACCAAAACCAACACCGAGTTCAACAAACTTCAAATACAAAACGCAAACGAAAAACCGCAACAACAAAACACCACCAACAGTTATTGCGGGCATCTGCCCATCAATAACGAACATGCACGAACCACCTGACATAAGAACATACGGAGTAAAATCCAACAACACAAACCTAGGCGAGCCCAATTACAAAACGATAAGAAGAAACGACAACAACACTTTCAAAAACGTTTCACCGTTCGTCATCAAAAAAACAATAGACTTCGCTTGCAATGGGGAAGTGGAGACATGCAAAAAAACAAAAGACGGCTCACTCCTAATCAAAACAAATAATTAACTACAAGCTACTTAAACTAAAACAAATGACAACTATTGAAATCACTGCTACCGAACACAAAACTCTAAACTTCACAAAGGGTGTCATATATTGCAACGAGTTGCGCGGCATCACCGAAGATGAAATACTCATGGAACTTGGCCACCCAACTCCAGTGTGTAAAGGCATAGAAACATTGACAAACTGTTCAAACGCAAAGCATACAACAGACAACGAGCGATGCCTAAATAAAAAAAAAGCTGCCTAAACTGCAGCGACAATCCGGAAACTGACCACCTACATAGTCCCCTAGACCGCAAATGCCCCGCACTCCTAAAGCAACAAGAACGAACAGCCATGAAAATTACAGAAAAAATAGACCACAAAACCGCGCTTAACAACAACAACCGACACGGCCAACACATCAGAACAACTTACGCAATAACTCTCACCAACGCAACACAACTCTCAACCACCGTGCAAGCACCAAATACACACACCCCATCAAATAAATCGCCAATCACCCAACTCGCCTCTCCAACAAAAGCAACACACCAAACCATCGCAGCTGCGCTCACGCCTCACGATCAAGACACACCCAATCCAGCACACACAACACCATCAACCAAAACATCATCATCACTAACATTTACGCAGCGACCCGACCAAACCGAACCAGAAAACGTGGATACCGACAGTACCCACCACACCAACACAGCATACAAGCAATAGGCATCACTCCTCACCGAGGACTTAAAGATAAAACTATATTCTAAAGAAAAGTCACACTACCTCTCCACCACCCTCAAAGCCACTAAACCAAACACAAAAACTAAAACCAAACCCTCAAACAAAATCAAATACACAAACAAAAGCGAAAGCGACTCCATTTAAAAAAAAAACTCATCAACTAACTATTTAACTAGCCCTTAATCTTATCAATCATAGCATCAATTTAACTTAAACACCAACCAAACCAAACTCATAATACAAAAATGATAAAAACATCACTTAAAATACTACAATGGAACATCAAGGGCTACACTAACAACTATAACCAACTCCTCATCCTGATCAAAATATACGCCCCATACATTATATCCCTCCAATAAACTCACATACAAAACACAAACAACATACCTGCCCCACCCAATTTCAGCTTACACACAAATTACGCCACAAATAGATATGGCGGAGTAGCACTATTAGTCCAAAAATCTACCCAATACTCCAACCTCAACCTCCCAAACGACATAGAAACTATTTCAATCAACATCAAATCCAAACAAAACATCAACATTTTCTCAACATACATCTCCCCAAGCAAAACTGTCACAGACCTAATCCTCCAAAACTTACTGAATACAAAACACCCACACTAATCACCGGCGACTTTGACGGCTGGCACACTATCTGGGGCTCCCCAACAACATACAATCGTGGTAAAATAGTCCAAAAGAACATTGAACACTCATAACTAATGCCATGTTCACACTATGAAAAATTAATCTCGTCAGTACGATAATCTACTTGCGATAATCTTATGCGTTCACACATCAATCAGCTGATTCGCATAAGATTAAGTTTGACAGTTGTTTGTTTACATTTATAAATCAAGCAAATTAAATAGCAAACAGCAGGAAAAATTTCCTCGTAGATGTGCGAGTTTTTTCTTTCCATATCTCGATGAGGCAGATTTCTGCCCCATCGCACCAATTAACTCTTCTTTTTTTTTGCTGCCATAACTTCTGTTTTTTTTTCTGCAACAAATAACAGCTGTTCGCATATGAGTTCTTCTAGCAAATTTAAGTTTTTTCATAGCAATCAGCTTTAAAATATGCAAAATCAGCGCCATCTGTCGTTTTTGTTAAACAAACACAGGGTTGCACTCCAATAATCTACTAGATTAAAAGTTAATCTCGTCAGTGAGGGGATTACGTTTGACAGTTCTTGTATGAGTTCATCTCGCGATTACAAGTAGATTAGCGCTTTAATCTCGTCAACGACGCTAATCGCGAGATTAACTGGTATATCAGAACATGGTATAATACTACTAAACGATAAATCTCCAACACACTTTTACACACATCGACCTTTCACTCTGCACCCCCACAATAGCACCATATACCAAATGAAAAATACTCGATGACCTCCATGGCAGCGACCACTTCCCAATAATTATCTCCCTTTTCCCAACCAACAAAATAAAACACTTTAGCAGACCATTATTCGAACTCAAAGAAGCAAACTGGATCATCTTCAACACATTTACCCATAACGTAGGCACTAGAAAATATCATCAACTACAGAAAAGCAAACGCCAAACTCAAATACGAGATAAAAAAATGCAAAAACCAAGCAACCCACTCCTTCACCTCAACTATCCAACCATCAACCCCTTCATTCAAAATTTGGGCCAACATAAGACGCTTCTGCGGACTAACACTTCAAAACATATACACACACTACTAAATCCCGAAACAAACCAGACAACAACAGATCGTCTCGAAATAGCTAACGCTGTCGCCCAACACTGGTCGAAACTTTCAAACGCCTCAACGTTTACGCAAGAATTCCGTGATAACAAAAACACAAATTGAACAATTAATTACACCCCGTCACCATCAGCGCAAACAATCGAAGAAAACATAACGTACCTCGATTTCACCTCAGTACTCCAAACACTCAAAGGCTCCACCCCAGGACTAAACAGAATATCATACCAAATGATACAAAATTGCTCTCACAAAACTACAACTAGAATCACAAACCTTTTCACCCGAATCCTCAATAGCCACATACCACAAGCCTACAAAACAAGCCAACAAAACAAAAGTTTCCTCATATAGACCCATCTCCCTCAACTGCTGCCCAGCAAAATCTCTCGACAAAATAATCGCCAAAAGAATCTGGTATTTCACCACCCAAAACAACCTCCTAAACCCAAACCAATTCGGCTTCAAAAAAGGCAAGTCTACTTCAGACAGTCACCCCTTTGTAGAATAAAGAAGTCGCATAAGCACACATCACTCTTCTCTCTTGACTTCTCAAGAGCCTTCGACCGAGTGGGTGTACTCGAACAGCTACAAATATGGAAAACAGGCCCCAAAATAATCCAGTACATCCAAAACTTCATGCAAAACAGAAAGCAAATGGTCCGCATCGGTCAACACCTCTCCAATTCCTTACCGCCCCACAATGGTATCCCTCAAGGATTTCCCATATCCGTCATCCTTTTCCTCATAGCCTACAACAAACTTGCCGACATAATCACCCTGCACAAAGAAATAAACTTCAACGCATACGCCGACGACTTCTTCTTCATCAAAACTATAAATGGAACACCCACATTAACACTCTCCTACCAGTACTCTCCCAAAAACTAAACATAATGAAATGCCTAGCCAGTCAAAAATTCAACTGCAACACAAAAACACTACTCGACATCACAAAAGCTACCCTTATTAGCAAAAAAGACTACGGACCTTTCTCTTCGGACACTCACCCAAAAGCACACTTTTCAAATTAAAAACACAGTTTAACGCAAGCATCCGCCTAGCCTTAGGAGCATACTGCTCCACGCCAACCAACAACCTACTCCATGAAGCAAACATCCTACCAATAGAGCTTAGACGAGACCTACAAACTACCAAACTTTACAAAAACCAGATGAACTCAAAAAACACCCCCTTCCACAAATTTATTGAACACAACCCCCATAAAAAGAAAAACACACCAATCATAGACATCACAATTAACTTATGCAACAAACTCAAAATACCATTAGGGCCACATAAACCTCCCAAAGACAAACCCTCATGGAACATCGACAAATTCATCGACACGACAAGGCGACAACACAAAAAAAAAAATCAACACCACCAGGGGCATACCGAAAACTATTTAAAAACTCAAGAGATACCTTAATCTGCAATTTTATATACACAGACGGATCGAAATCAAACGACACAGTAACTTACGCCATAACAACAGAAACAAACACCCTGAAATAGGGCATGCTACCCCACTACTCCTCCACCCTCACCGCCGAAACAATAGGAATATTAGAAGCCATTAAACACCTTAAAAATAAAAGCGGGAAATTCATTATCTGTTCCGACTCCTTAGCAGCAATAGACTCCATAACAAACCCACTCAACACTAGCACCTACCCCAACATTATCCGATCCCAAATAATTGCACTAGCCCCCAAAATAATGTGGATCCCCGGCCATGCAGGGATAATATTCTAAAATCATGTCCAGCACTCAAACCTATTATACTAAAAATGTTTAACAACACAAATCCTATAGGCCTTCTCTGTCATCTCAACCAAACCAACTTATCCAAAATCCTATCCTTCTTGAAAACACGCAACCAGCGCTTTACCAAACAGTTAGCTTAGTTTTTAAACTACTCTTATTTTAATAATAATAAGAATAAGTGGTTATTGACGACAGGCAGCCGAATAAAATAAATTATAATTCTGAGCCCCACACGTGTTTGTTTGTGCAAATTTAACCCAAAGGCGTGGTACATATACGTTTACGGTCATATATACTTATATGTACGTCGCGACGAGGCCCCCCTCCCCGCATTCCTAATCGCATTGGACCAATCTCCGATTTGTATGCAGCAGCATTTGTGGCATCAGCGGAAACCGTACGAATGTACATCATCACTGATATCCCTGTCTTTTACCCACGCAACCTCGGGGCTATGTCGCTAAACGACCTCGCCTCCATTATTGCTAACGCGATTAAGCAAATATAAATATTTCTTTTCTTGCGCCTTGGCCAAACTGAGATCTGTACCTCGGCTTAACTACTTTACAGTACATATAATTTTTTCTTATTTACTTGTGTTGCATAAAATACACAATACTCATTAAGCTGCTTCTCTGCATCTGAGCGCATACAAAACATTGCGATTGTAAAGAAGCAGACACAACGTCTTTTACAGTTATTCCCTGCGCTACACCAATACAATCATATTCAGATGAATATGTTTATGGAATTTTACAGTCGATCGATCTCAGTCCAGCACGCCACTCGAAATTTGTTCGTCGGTCGAGCTCAGTCCAGCACGCCACTCAAAACTTGTTTGCATGTATTCAACTGAGACATGCGTCTAAAGATGTTAACACATCAAAAAGTGTTGAGAGTTACTTGCGAGCTCTGCTTTATATGTATAAAGTTCAATAATATGTTTAAACAGCAGACCTGGGCACGAACAAAACAATGCGAATGCAAACCAACTCACATTGTGCTTTGTTCGTTAGCATACAAGACTTCTCCTTTTGCAGTTATTCGCTGCTGCAACACCAATTCCATCATACTCACTTTCAGGCAAAGACAATTGTTGTACAACAACCACATATATTATTTCATTATAAGACTACAGTTCAACTGTGTCTGATGAGTTCTTTGTGTGACTTACAGAGTCAGTATTACACGTCGAGGTTTGCATGATTTCGCTTTGAATGTTTTCCCTACCCGCGCCTCAAAATATTAACACATTCAAAAATCAATAACCGTTTGAACCAACGGGCGATGTGTTAACCACTTTTTAAACGGTACCCGTTCAACTTCTATGAATACATTAGTTTAGCAATAAAATATCTTTTTATACTCGATACCGAAGGTAAAGAGTATATTGGGTTTGTGCAATGTCCGTCATGGTGTCTGTCCGTCTGTATGAACGCAACTTTTTTCCACACCCTTCAAGCTAGAGGCTTGAAACTTTTCAAATCGCTTTATCTATGGCATAGTAAATTAAAGTGTCAAGATTGGAGTTCTACGATAACTAAGGGGCTGGCAAATCGATAAACTCGATAACGCAAAATCGATAGATCCAGCTATTTCGCAAGCCCTTACAGCTAGAACTACCAAATTTGAGGAGAAAATAGCTATTTACAATTCCCAAAAAACTGCATCAAAAATTTTGGAGCCACGCCCACACATTCCGCCCCCAGCCCCCCGCAGTATAACACTAAAGATGCCCATATCTTCTACAGTTTTTGAGCTAGAGCCATCAAATTTAGTGCCAAAATAGGTGTTGACGATCTTCAACCAAATTCATAAAAACTTTGGATGCCACGCCCATCTTTACTGCCCTATCCGCCTTCAACCACCCCAACTCTTCGCTAAAAACGGTAGTGCGTGTATCTTCCATAGTGTTTGAGCTAGAGTCACAAAATTTGGTAGGTAGATAACTGGTAACGACCCCTCAAAAACAGCATCAAAGTTTTGGAGCCCCACCCACCCATTCCGCCCCCAGCCCCCCCGCAGTTCAAAAACAGAAATGTGCCAAAATAGGTGATTATAGCCCCCAAATAAATGCATAAAAACATTGGATGCCACGCCAATCCATACTGCCCAAGCTGCCCCAAACCGCCTCAACGCTTCAATTAAAACGGGAATGCGTGTATTTTCCAAAGCGCTAAGGCTAGAGTCACCAAATTTGGTAGGAAGATAGCTAATAACAATCCCCAAAAAACTGCATGAAAGTTTTGGAGCCACGCCCCCCCCGTTCCCGAGCCCCCTGCATTTTGAAATCAAAAGTGCCTATATTTTCCACAGCTTTTGAGCTAGAGCCGCCAAATTTTTGCCAAAATAGGTGATGAAGAAAACCAAAAAAACCCACCCATACCGCCCCCAGCCCCCTTCCACCATATTCTACTAACTTTGAGCTAGAGCCACCAAATTTGGTATAAGGATAGCAATTAACATCATAAATAGATCTGCAGCAAAACTTTGGACGCCACGCCCCCTCATACCAGCCCCCCTTCCACCATATCCTACTAACTTTGAGCTAGAGTCACCAAATTTGGTATGAGGATAGCAATTAACATCATTAACAGATCTGCAGCAAAAGTTTGGATGCCACGCCCCCCCCCTTACCAACCCCAGCCCCCTTTCCCAAAATTTTACTATTTTTGAGCTAGAGTCACCAAATTTGGTATGAGGATAGCAATTGACATCATACACAGATCTTCAGCTAAAATTTTGATGCCACGACCCCCCCATACCTCCACCAGCCTACCATCCACCATATTCTTCTGACTTTGAGCTAGAGTAACCAAATTTGGAAGCAAGATAGCTTTTTGGCATCCCCATCTGCACCAGACAATCTTTGGGGCAGCCTATACCCCCGCCGTAGCCACACCCCATTGCAATCAGCTCTCTTTTAATCTGTTTTACTACTGGTATCGAGTATACCGCAGTCGGGTGCGTCCGACTGTAACGTTTCTACTTGTTTATTTTGAATCATGTTATATCAAAACAATCCATATAATGTAAAGTATTTATTACAAGCAGCAACAACAATGTGTCACCCCCAGATATTTTTATGCCCACAAACAGCAACTCAAGAAAATACTGTTTCGAACAAGCTTATTGATACATTAACAAGTTGGCCGCTCGACTCGTAAATAACATTGGAAGATAATATGTTAATTGTAAGCAATTTCTAAATTGTTTACTGAACGCCATTTTATGCTAATCAAAATATACAAACATTCCAATTATATTAGCTTTTTTATATTATAGGGGTATCCAACATTCATCATTCGTCAGTTTATTCTCTTATTAAACGATTGTCTTTCGTTGGTGACGGTTGTGTTTTTGAGTGCTCTCAATAATTGGCTGCGTTCAGGGAACTAAACGGTTATAAAGCTGCTTACTAAGCGCTTAGTAACAATCGCTGAAAACTTGTAAACGCACTGCTTTGCGTTGGTCATGGTATTGCACTTTAGTTTGGATAGCATTTAACAGACTTTGCAATGTTGACATATGTATAAGATTATATAAATTCGATATGGTAAATGTATATTTTTACCTCGAATGTGGTTCTGTTCATCCGAAAGTGTTTCATTCGCACAAAACAATTAACAGCTGATCAACTAGTACAAATAAATTTTACGCTTAGAAAGATGACTACCGCCGACTAAACATGTTTGAAGTGCGCTTACCATGATACAATTAATATGGTAGTGTCATGCGAGCAACCAAGTACCAACTGATTTGAACATGTGAGTGCGAGGGAGACAGTCAAGTTGCTCTCTTTACTTAACTCTCTTTTAAGGGGTTATTTTGTTAGTGCGACAGAGTTAGGTATAAAAAGTGTTTTGGTTGTATGTATACGGCCGATACATTTTGGTTGCTTTGTTGTGACATTTAAATTAAAATAAATATTCATATTCAAATAAAAAACATTTATTATTATTATTTTAAAGTAGTATTTTTAATAGTTTTTTATTTTTAATTATGTTTTGTTTTTGTTTTTGTATTTTTAATTTAGTATTAAGGTTTTTGATACGAAAATGTATTCTTATCTTAAAATAAAATTTTTTACTTCGTTGGGCAATGTAAACGGCACAAGTAAAAATCTAAACTAAAAAAACACATGAACAAACATAACAAACAGAACAAAATTCGTCCGCACGGACGTCTTACCACAACGACAAGCACTTTGCGACTGTCGATTGGTACCAGAAAAAAGAGAGCGTTGCTCGCATGACACTACCATAATAATTGTATCATGGCGCAAGGTATACTTAACTAGGTAGTCCCGCTCTTTTGCTTGCCCTCTTTTTCTGTTGCCTTACGATTCAGTCTCGTTGCGAACGTTGTAAGCGACGCACGTACGCGGATATTTCGTTAGGCAACGAGAGAGCGGAGTGAGACTACCTAGTTAAGTATACCTTGTCATGGCGCTTACTAAGCAAAGCGTTCAGAGAACGACTACTAAACATGTATTGTAAACGCTTAGTTCCCTGAGAGCAGCCATTGATTATTTTTTTGTGTTTGTGTACGGAGATTAACTTGGTTTTATTTAATAAACAATTCTGGCAGTGGTCGCAAATGTATGATGTATATATAAACGTGTGCACAATAACAATTGCCGACTTAAAACTCATTTTAATTTGAAGTGTAAGTGATGCTGCAGTTCTTTAAAATACAGTAACATAACAGTAACTTGTCTATTTTTCTGCACTCGCTCTCTAGCACCAGTCCTCGCCCACTTTTGGGCCTATCGCTGGCAAATCGATTAATTCGATAACTCAAAATCGATAAACCAACCTATTTTGCACGCCATGACAGCTAGAAATATAGTTACTTACAACCCCAAAAATATTGCACACAAAATTTTGAATCCCCGCCTCCCCATTCCGCCCCAATCCCCTCGCAGTAGAAAAACAGAAATGCCTATATCTTCCACAGTTTTTGAGCTGGAGCCACCAAATTTAGTGTAAAGATTTGTCATGAAGCAATCCAAAAAATTTGGATGCTACGCCCTCGCCTTACCGCCTCCTCCGCCCTTCAACAATATACTACTTACTTTGAGTTATAGTCACCAAATTTGGTAGGACGAAAACAAGTGACATCATACACAAATCAGCAGCAAAAATTTGGATGCCATGCCCAGATCACCAACAGCCCCCTTCCCAACATTTATTACGAATTTTGAGCGAGAGCCACCAAATTTGGTAGGAGGGTAGCAATTGACATCATACACAGATCTGCATAAAAACTTTGGATGCCATTAAATTTATTTTATGAAATAATTATGTTGCTGTTCATGAGTTACAAAAATCAGGGCTGCCACCGTAAAGACGAACTAACTTATAGTCAGAGCCACCGATAGTTTATATGATTTTTTTTGCACGGACATAATAATTGTTTTGGTGCAAAACCATTATTTCATTCGCAACAAAAACAACATGTGGGGTATTCACTTGTCCTTGCAAAGTTGCAAAGCGTAATTTTGCCACACGAGCAAGTGAGCATCCATTTTTCTTGACAGTTGTAATTGTCGTCGTAAAACAGCTGTTTTGACCAGCTGTTATTTAAATGAAAAACCTTGATTCGTTACTTTTTAGATATGAATTATAAAAATTTGAGCTAGAGCCACTAAAATTAGTGCCAAGATAGGTAGTGACGACCTCCAAACAAGTTAATAAAAACTTTGGATGTCACGCTCATCCATACTGCCCTAACCACCCTAACGATTGGCTAAAAACGGAAATGCGTGTATCTTCCATAGTGTTTGAGCTAGAGTCACCAAATTTAGTTGGAAGATAACTTATAATGACCCCTTGTGCGAAGCATACAAGGGGTCTATCTCCGGCACCCTGAGAAGAGCTTTTACTGACAATTGCACAGTCTATATCTTAGACTGTCTGTGGTTAAACTAACATTCCAATATTCGAATTTCATATACTTTTGCCAAATATATATCTTTTTAAGGCAAAAAATTAGTTCATGGATCATTCCTTTTTAATTGCTGTTGCGGCACAAAACTGCAACGCAGCTTTGCATGGCAAAAGCTCGCGTATCTGTTATCAACAGCCCACTAGAGAGCTGGTCAATTGTGACGTCACAACGTCACACCGTAAGAATGAGAGACATAAGGAGTGCAGCCTACCGAAGCTGTAAAACGTACGAGAACAATTAAACAAAATGTTAAATGAATATGTAAAATAAATTTGGAGGGCAGTCTCAAGAAGAAGTGATCGTCGTTGGTTGTGCAAAGCAAGCACTAATTTTTTCTCTCCACAAGTCCAGAAAACGGAAGCGCAGCAATTCACGCAAGAAGCGTGTGCATTAGAAACATAAATTTGTGAGGTTAACTAAATAAAGACAAAATATAAATCACATTTTAGCGTTTTCGGTGGACTGGTACGTATTAAACGGCTTGCCGACCCAAGAGCTCGGCTATAATTGAATTATCGCGTACATGCGATAATAATTGCAAAATGCTAATTAAAACTTCCGGATGAATTCTTTTTTTATATATTTATTTATTGTTAGCTATGATCAGCTGTTGTGAAATTAAAATTAATATAAAATAGTTGTGTTAAAAATAAATAAATTAAAAGTAAAATTTTAAATCTAGTTGTGGTAAAAATAATTAAATTAAAAGTAAAATTTTAAATCTGAAACCAAATTAAGGTTAAAAAGTTAACGTTAAAGCTCTGGGAAATTCAACAAGAAAATTAGTGGTACTACATTTGTTGCATGGATTGGGAAAAACCTAGAAAAACCCAATCAGACCAGCGGTAGATTAGTGATTAGTGGTTACGATCAGATAAAGAAAAATGGTCGATCGTTTTAGTTCTTGAGTTGAGGTATCCATTAGACACGAGAATAAACCATGTTATAGTCAGAACATATAACGCAAAATGGTTCATGAATTAAATAGTTGCTGGAGACTAATGGGTAAAAAGTTACGTGTAGATCTAATAGGAACATTTCATTTAATTCGACTTAAAAGAACTGATGAGTCGATTTCTCCATTAATTAGATTAGTGATGAATACTACACCACTACGGTTCAGAAGGGAAGGAAGATTAATTAAAAGAAGTGTTCTTGAAAACGTGGGTAGGTATATCCCAGGACCTCAGTTAAAACTTCTAAGCGCAAACAGAAGAAATTTCTTCTGCACAGATTCAATTCTATCCTGGTGAATCTCGTATTGCGGGGACCGCAAACAAGATCCATACTCCAGGATGGGACGTACTATGAATGTATATAGCGTTTTAGTAGTGTAGAGATCATTAAACTCTTTTGACCACCGCTTGATAAAGCCATGAACTATATGGCCTTATTGACCATCGACGATATGTAAGAATCAAATTTTAATTTGCTATCAAGAGTGATGCCGAAATCTTTAATTTCAAAAACGCAGACAAGTGGTGAAGCATCAAGCAAGTAGTGAGCAGTATGAGGGATACCTCTACAAAAAGTCATGATTTTACATTTTAAACAATTTAAATTTAAAAAGTTACAACGGCACCAGGCCGACAGTGCACTCAAGTCCGATTGTAGTAAGTTACATAGAGAATCATCATTATAGGTGAAACAAATTTTAACATCATCAGAAAACATATAAACACGAGAGTTAGTAATAACAGCAGGAAGATCGTTAAGTTAAATAATTTATGTAAGGGTTTACAAAGTGAATCCGCACAGAATCTAAGTAAACAACCTGGCACTCCATCTGGGCCAGGCAAAGACGGGTTTGATAGAGTTAAGGTCACTTAGCAGCGTACACTCAGTAATAACTGGGACATATATGCAATTTGAAGTTTGAATTTGAAAAAGAAAGGAATTATTGCAACTATATAAACTCAATGTGTATACTGATTGAAAACACTCAGCAAATAGATCAGACACTGCTTGATCGGAACTTGCATTTGTATTATCAAGGTATACTGAGGATGGCAAGCAAGAAGATTTCCGTTTTGAGTTAACAAATTTATAAAAATGTTTCGGATCACAGGGAAAGTTTGATCTGCAACGATTGGGATAATTGTTATAACAAAAAGTTTTAACAGAAATGACATTAGACTTTGCCATAATAAACGAGGAAAAATCTATGGTATTTCCAGACTTTTTTAATTTATTATAAGATTTTGTCTTCACGTTTTTTAATTTTGATAGTTCCCTTGTAAACCAAGGTGATTTCTTTTCATTTTACACAGATATCTAAATGTGAATTTAAAGTCCTATAAAAAATGGCAATGGCAGTTTCAATATCACTACAAGAATAAAGGTGAGACCAATTAGTATGCTGAAGAAGATCATTCAATTTAGTAAAGTTAGTTTTACGAAAACAACGGGTCTTTAAAAAATTATTACATGCTGGACTGGGGTTAAGAATTTCAAAGGAGACTTCTAAGGTTGGATGGTAGGTATCTTCTGGAAGCACAAGCTGGGGTACTCTACCAACATTACTACAATCCGAGTCAGGAACAAATATCAAATCTAACATTTTATTACTACAGTTATACGTCCTGTTAACTTGTGGTAGACCTAACTCTATAAGGCCATCAATAAAATCATCAGAAGTTGCTGGTAATTGCGCCGAAGATGTGTCATTCGCAGACCATACAGCATGTGGCAAATTAAAATCACCAACCACTATAAGCAACAACAACAACGAGCGGCCGCTTCATGATATTTTAGCATATAGAATCTCAAAACCCGGATGATCATGAGGATGAATCTGTTCAGAGGAAATAGAGGAGTCAACAGCAATGAGAACACCGCTTAGTATACTTATAAGTCAAAACGGAATAATCAGATATATCAGGTTTTAACCAGGTTTCTGTGAGTGCAACTATCTGTGAATCAAACGATAAGCTGCTTACATAAAATTTAGAAAGTTTAGTGTTAAGGCCTCGAACATTTTGATAGGCCAAACTAACTACTTTTATTAGTTTTTTGCTGCCAAAGTTGAGGCAACAGGATGGATAACAGGCGGTGCACTACTCATTCTTATACCATTATTTATATTGTTTCGCCTGTCCACATACTCCTTTACCACGAGCTTTGGTGGCCAAAACTTTTCTGAATAAATTGTTGCGAAAAGTTCTGGCGGAACACTCATCTTGAAAGAAGATATGCTTTTATTTCTCATTATAAAAAATACTCAATTTCATTTCGTTTGATATTTTTGCGGGCATGACTGATATCTGCTAAATGTTGAAATTTTATTAAAATAGTCAGTGATAGTCAAATTTCATACATAAATTCTTCCGTGAACATGTTCAGCTTGAGCGTCAGTTCCAAACAACAACAACCGACTGCGGTGTACTTGATACCAGTAATAAAACCGAATAAAAGAAACCTGAGTGCAATGGGGTGCGGATCCGGTAGAGGGTTACGCCACCTCTTTTTAGGATGTCAATCGATCAGATATAAGCATTCTAATTTTTAAAAATCGTGGGGCTGGGAGCGGCATTAGAGGCCGTGGCTCCAATACTTTGAATCTTTTTTTTTGGGGGTCGTTACAAGTTACCTTCCTACCGAATATGGTGACTCTAGCTTAATAACTTAGAAAGTAACATGCATGCCCGTCTTTACCGTGGCGCTGTGTTGTTGGATGGCGTGTTGCGGGGGATGGGGTGGATCTGTTTGGGGGTTGGTCGTCTGGTGGGAAAGGCGGTTTTGGTAGCGGTGGCATCAAAATTTTGTACGCAGATCTTTGGGGGTCGTCTATTGCTATTTTCCAACCAAATTTGGTGACTCTAGCTTAATGTTTGCAATATAAGGGGGAAGGAAAACTTGGGGCGGTATGGGGGAGCGTGGCATACAAATTTTTGCTGCAGATCTTTGTATGTTGTCAATTACACTCCTCCTTCCAAATTTGGTGCCTCTACCTCAAAGTTAATATAAAAGATGGAAGGGGTGCTCGGGTCGGTATGGGTGGGGGCGGCATCCAAATTTTTTGGGTTTCTTTATCTGGCTCTAGCTGTGAAAGATATAGGCGTTTCTGATTTCAATATGCAGGGGCTGGGAAACTGAGGGGCGTGGCTCAAATACTTTGATGCAGTT
Organism: Scaptomyza polygonia; assembly: GCA_035044585.1. NCBI lineage: Eukaryota > Metazoa > Arthropoda > Insecta > Diptera > Drosophilidae > Scaptomyza > Scaptomyza polygonia. The sequence goes on along the minus strand of JAWNNU010000692.1, from coordinate 149,851 downwards.
TTTTTTAAGGATTGTTACCAGTTAGCTTCCTACCAAATTTGGTGACTCTAGCTCAAACACTATGAAAGAAACACGAATGACCGTTTTTAGCGAAGCGTTGGGGCGGTTGTGGGCGGCGAGGGCATTTGGGATAGGCGTGGCAACCAAAGTTTTTATGATTTTTTTTGAGGGTCGTCATCAGAGAGCTGCAACGATCAGAACATTTTCTTCGGATTTTTCGGATTTTTTTGTAATTCTTCCACTTGTTCATAAATTGTCAAATCATAATAGTTGAGACGGTTTAAGAAATTATATACAATTGATACGCACACATTTCAAAGTGCAGCATCAGCAGTATCAGTATTCATGTTTTTAGTTTTATGACACTAGCCAACGACTTTGGCGACTCAACATTCAAAAAGTTTTTCAAAATTGCATTTCTGTCGATGTCGTTTGCCGCCGAGACAGAAAAAGGGAAAATTTCAAAAATATCAAAAACCTCGACAGGCAGGCCCGGCAAGCAAAGAAATAAACGCACACACACCCAAATAAAAAAAATTTTTACAGAAATTGGCTGTTGGTCAACATTTGGCCCGAAAGATGAGCGCAAGGGATAGTGAAATAAAAATCTGCTCTCGCGCCTGATTAAAAGGGGTCTACCCCCCCCAACCTGAAAAGAGCTTTTACTGCCAATTGCACAGTCTATATCTTAGGCTGTCTGTGGTTAAACTAACATTTTAACATTCAAATTTTATATACTTTTGCCAAATATATATCTTTTAAGGCAAAAAATCAGTTCATTGATCATTCCTTTGTAATTGCAAATTGCTAATTAAAACTCCAAGATGAATTCGTTTTTTATTTATTTATTTATTGTTAGCTATGAGCAGCTGAAATGAAATTAAAATTAATTTAAAATAGTTGTGTTAAAAATAAATAAATTAAAAGTAAAATTTTAAATCTAGTTGTGGTAAAAATAATTAAATTAAAAGTAAAATTTTAAATCTGAAACCAAATTAAGGTTAAAAAGTTAACGTTAAAGCTCTGGGAAATTCAACAAGAAAATTAGTGGTACAACATTTGTTGCATGGATTGGGAAAATCCTAGAAAAACCCAATCAGACCAGCGGTAGATTAGTGATTAGTGGTTACGATCAGATAAAGAAAAATGGTCGATCGTTTTAGTTCTTGAGTTGAGGTATCCATTAGACACGAGATTAACCATGTTATAGTCAGAACATATAACGCAAAATGGTTCATGAATTAAATAGTTGCTGGAGACTAATGGGTAAAAAGTTACGTGTAGATCTAATAGGAACATTTCATTTAATTCGACTTAAAAGAACTGATGAGTCGATTTCTCCATTAATTAGATTAGTGATGAATACTACACCACTACGGTTCAGAAGGGAAGGAAGATTAATTAAAAGAAGTGTTCTTGAAAACGTGGGTAGGTATATCCCAGGACCTCAGTTAAAACTTCTAAGCGCAAACAGAAGAAATTTCTTCTGCACAGATTCAATTCTATCCTGGTGAATCTCGTATTGCGGGGACCGCAAACAAGATCCATACTCCAGGATGGGACGTACTATGAATGTATATAGCGTTTTAGTAGTGTAGAGATCATTAAACTCTTTTGACCACCGCTTGATAAAGCCATGAACTATATGGCCTTATTGACCATCGACGATATGTAAGAATCAAATTTTAATTTGCTATCAAGAGTGATGCCGAAATCTTTAATTTCAAAAACGCAGACAAGTGGTGAAGCATCAAGCAAGTAGTGAGCAGTATGAGGGGTACCTCTACAAAAAGTCATGATTTTACATTTTAAACAATTTAAATTTAAAAAGATACAACGGCACCAGGCCGACAGTGCACTCAAGTCCGATTGTAGTAAGTTACATAGAGAATCATCATTATAGGTGAAACAAATTTTAACATCATCAGAAAACATATAAACACGAGAGTTAGTAATAACAGCAGGAAGATCGTTAAGTTAAATAATTTATGTAAGGGTTTACAAAGTGAATCCGCACAGAATCTAAGTAAACAACCTGGCACTCCATCTGGGCCAGGCAAAGACGGGTTTGATAGAGTTAAGGTCACTTAGCAGCGTACACTCAGTAATAACTGGGACATATATGCAATTTGAAGTTTGAATTTGAAAAAGAAAGGAATTATTGCAACTATATAAACTCAATGTGTATACTGATTGAAAACACTCAGCAAATAGATCAGACACTGCTTGATCGGAACTTGCATTTGTATTATCAAGGTATACTGAGGATGGCAAGCAAGAAGATTTCCGTTTTGAGTTAACAAATTTATAAAAATGTTTCGGATCACAGGGAAAGTTTGATCTGCAACGATTGGGATAATTGTTATAACAAAAAGTTATAACAGAAATGACATTAGACTTTGCCATAATAAACGAGGAAAAATCTATGGTATTTCCAGACTTTTTTAATTTATTATAAGATTTTGTCTTCACGTTTTTTAATTTTGATAGTTCCCTTGTAAACCAAGGTGATTTCTTTTCATTTTACACAGATATCTAAATGTGAATTTAAAGTCCTATAAAAAATGGCAATGGCAGTTTCAATATCACTACAAGAATAAAGGTGAGACCAATTAGTATGCTGAAGAAGATCATTCAATTTAGTAAAGTTAGTTTTACGAAAACAACGGGTCTTTAAAAAATTATTACATGCTGGACTGGGGTTAAGAATTTCAAAGGAGACTTCTAAGGTTGGATGGTAGGTATCTTCTGGAAGCACAAGCTGGGGTACTCTACCAACATTACTACAATCCGAGTCAGGAACAAATATCAAATCTAACATTTTATTACTACAGTTATACGTCCTGTTAACTTGTGGTAGACCTAACTCTATAAGGCCATCAATAAAATCATCAGAAGTTGCTGGTAATTGCGCCGAAGATGTGTCATTCGCAGACCATACAGCATGTGGCAAATTAAAATCACCAACCACTATAAGCAACAACAACAACGAGCGGCCGCTTCATGATATTTTAGCATATAGAATCTCAAAACCCGGATGATCATGAGGATGAATCTGTTCAGAGGAAATAGAGGAGTCAACAGCAATGAGAACACCGCTTACTATACTTATAAGTCAAAACGGAATAATCAGATATATCAGGTTTTAACCAGGTTTCTGTGAGTGCAACTATCTGTGAATCAAACGATAAGCTGCTTACATAAAATTTAGAAAGTTTAGTGTTAAGGCCTCGAACATTTTGATAGGCCAAACTAACTACTTTTATTAGTTTTTTGCTGCCAAAGTTGAGGCAACAGGATGGATAACAGGCGGTGCACTACTCATTCTTATACCATTATTTATATTGTTTCGCCTGTCCACATACTCCTTTACCACGAGCTTTGGTGGCCAAAACTTTTCTGAATAAATTGTTGCGAAAAGTTCTGGCGGAACACTCATCTTGAAAGAAGATATGCTTTTATTTCTCATTATAAAAAATACTCAATTTCATTTCGTTTGATATTTTTGCGGGCATGACTGATATCTGCTAAATGTTGAAATTTTATTAAAATAGTCAGTGATAGTCAAATTTCATACATAAATTCTTCCGTGAACATGTTCAGCTTGAGCGTCAGTTCCAAACAACAACAACCGACTGCGGTGTACTTGATACCAGTAATAAAACCGATTAAAAGAAACCTGAGTGCAATGGGGTGCGGATCCGGTAGAGGGTTACGCCACCTCTTTTTAGGATGTCAATCGATCAGATATAAGCATTCTAATTTTTAAAAATCGTGGGGCTGGGAGCGGCATTAGAGGCGTTGGCTCCAATACTTTGAATCTTTTTTTTTGGGGGTCGTTACAAGTTACCTTCCTACCGAATATGATGACTCTAGCTTAATAACTTAGAAAGTAACATGCATGCCCGTCTTTACCGTGGCGCTGTGTTGTTGGATGGCGTGTTGCGGGGGATGGGGTGGATCTGTTTGGGGGTTGGTCGTCTGGTGGGAAAGGCGGTTTTGGTAGCGGTGGCATCAAAATTTTGTACGCAGATCTTTGGGGGTCGTCTATTGCTATTTTCCAACCAAATTTGGTGACTCTAGCTTAATGTTTGCAATATAAGGGGGAAGGAAAACTTGGGGCGGTATGGGGGAGCGTGGCATACAAATTTTTGCTGCAGATCTTTGTATGTTGTCAATTACACTCCTCCTTCCAAATTTGGTGCCTCTACCTCAAAGTTAATATAAAAGATGGAAGGGGTGCTCGGGTCGGTATGGGTGGGGGCGGCATCCAAATTTTTTGGGTTTCTTTATCTGGCTCTAGCTGTGAAAGATATAGGCGTTTCTGATTTCAATATGCAGGGGCTGGGAAACTGAGGGGCGTGGCTCAAATACTTTGATGCAGTTTTTTTAAGGATTGTTACCAGTTAGCTTCCTACCAAATTTGGTGACTCTAGCTCAAACACTATGAAAGAAACACGAATGACCGTTTTTAGCGAAGCGTTGGGGCGGTTGTGGGCGGCTAGGGCATTTGGGATAGGCGTGGCAACCAAAGTTTTTATGATTTTTTTTGAGGGTCGTCATCAGAGAGCTGCAACGATCAGAACATTTTCTTCGGATTTTTCGGATTTTTTTGTAATTCTTCCACTTGTTCATAAATTGTCAAATCATAATAGTTGAGACGGTTTAAGAAATTATATACTATTGATACGCACACATTTCAAAGTGCAGCATCAGCAGTATCAGTATTCATGTTTTTAGTTTTATGACACTAGCCAACGACTTTGGCGACTCAACATTCAAAAAGTTTTTCAAAATTGCATTTCTGTCGATGTCGTTTGCCGCCGAGACAGAAAAAGGGAAAATTTCAAAAATATCAAAAACCTCGACAGGCAGGCCCGGCAAGCAAAGAAATAAACGCACACACACCCAAATAAAAAAATTTTTTACAGAAATTGGCTGTTGGTCAACATTTGGCCCGAAAGATGAGCGCAAGGGATAGTGAAATAAAAATCTGCTCTCGCGCCTGATTAAAAGGGATCTACCCCCCCCAACCTGAAAAGAGCTTTTACTGCCAATTAACAGTCTATATCTTAGGCTGTCTGTGGTTAAACTAACATTTTAACATTCAAATTTTATATACTTTTGCCAAATATATATCTTTTAAGGCAAAAAATCAGTTAATTGATCATTCCTTTGTAATTGCAAATTGCTAATTAAAACTCCAAGATGAATTCGTTTTTTATTTATTTATTTATTGTTAGCTATGAGCAGCTGAAATGAAATTAAAATTAATATAAAATAGTTGTGTTAAAAATAAATAAATTAAAAGTAAAATTTTAAATCTAGTTGTGGTAAAAATAATTAAATTAAAAGTAAAATTTTAAATCTGAAACCAAATTAAGGTTAAAAAGTTAACGTTAAAGCTCTGGGAAATTCAACAAGAAAATTAGTGGTACAACATTTGTTGCATGGATTGGGAAAAACCTAGAAAAACCCAATCAGACCAGCGGTAGATTAGTGATTAGTGGTTACGATCAGATAAAGAAAAATGGTCGATCGTTTTAGTTCTTGAGTTGAGGTATCCATTAGACACGAGAATAAACCATGTTATAGTCAGAACATATAACGCAAAATGATTCATGAATTAAATAGTTGCTGGAGACTAATGGGTAAAAAGTTACGTGTAGATCTAATAGGAACATTTCATTTAATTCGACTTAAAAGAACTGATGAGTCGATTTCTCCATTAATTAGATTAGTGATGAATACTACACCACTACGGTTCAGAAGGGAAGGAAGATTAATTAAAAGAAGTGTTCTTGAAAATGGGGATAGGTCTATCCCAGGAACTCAGTTAAAACTTCTAAGCGCAAACAGAAGAAATTTCCTCTGCACAGATTCAATTCTATCCTGGTGAAGCCCGTACTGCGGGGACCACAAACAAGATCCATACTCCAGGATGGGACGTACTATGATTGTATATAGCGTTTTAATGGTAAAGAGATCATTAAACTCTTTTGACCACCGCTTGATAAAGCCAAAAACATTTATGGCCTTATTGACCATCGACGATATGTAAGAATCAAATTTTAATTTGCTATCAAGAGTGATGCCAAAAAGCGGACAAGTGGTGAAGCATCAAGCAAGTAGCGAGCAGTATGAGGGGTACCTCTATTAAGTCATAATTTTACATTTTGAACAATTTAAATTTAGAAAGTTACAACGGCACCAGGCCGACACAGTGCACCCAAGTCCGATTGTAGTAAGTTACATAGAGAATCATCGTTATAGGTGAAACAAATTTTAACATCATCAGAAAACATATAAACACGAGAGTTAGTAATAACAGCAGGAAGATCGTTAAGTTAAATAACTTATCTAAGGGTTTACAAAGTGAATCCGCACAGTATCTAAGTAAACAACCTGGAACTCCATCTGGGCCAGGCAATAAGACTGGTTTGATAGAGTTAAGGTCACTTAGCAGCGTACACTCAGTAATAACTGGGACATATATGCAATTTGATGTTTGATTTTGAAAAGGAAAGGAATTACTGCAACTATATAAACTCAATGTGTATGCTGATTCAAAACACTCAGCAAATAGATCAGCCACTGCTTGATCGGAACTTGCATTTGTATTATCAAGGTAAACCGAGGATGGCAAGCATGAAGATTTCCGTTTTGAGTTAACAAGTTTCTAAAACTGTTTCGGATCGCGCGAAAAGTTTGATCTGCAACGATTGGGATAATTGTTATAACAAAAAGTGTTAACAAAAATGACATTAGACTTTGCCATAATATACGAGGAAAAATCTATGGTATTTCCAGATTTTTTTAATTTTTTATGTGTAAACATCTATAGGCGCGGTAGGGTAAAAAGTCAAAGCCAATACAAACTTAAAAACTCAATATAAAAAAAAAGTAAGACGTTTTCGATTGTTTATGAACGACTCTGTGTGGAAATGCGTTTGCCTTCTGATGTTTGTATTAGTTCCTAACATATGCCACATTTCATATTGACACAGCTGATTGACATTTGCTCGATTGGTTTGTGACCGTACTACACTTAAACAACTGATCGGGTTGTGTCCATACTACATATGCACTTCTGATCGGTCGATTAAAGTGAACAATTACAAATATTAATTTCCAAGAAAAAGTGATATTATATCAACGCAATGCAGGTAATTTTCAAAACTATTAGTCATAGGTCAAATGTTATTATAAATGAACATTGTAGAGAACATTACAAACACCAACTGCATCAAGAAGAGCCAGAAACGCTGCATGTCAACGGGCCTACCGAGAGCGTCAACGCCAAAAAGAAATTGATAGATTGCTGTACTGAACTTAAATTATTATCCGGGCTTAAAACACATTGCATTACAGTATACAAACAGCAAACAATATAATCAAATTCTTGCTCTATACTCTACTGCCGTACACGGAAGATGGTGCACGAGAATTAGGCAACAATTTTCAGACCATGCCTATTATCTTGGGTTAAGATTTTAATATTAGTTTCGCGGATACTGAAGCACTTCCACTCCTTAAATATTTATTCGATGTTTTTAAAATGACAATGAATAATTCAGTGGATATTTCAACCACAGCCAAGTTCACTGCTATTGATGCCGTTTTTTCTAGATACCTGACAAGTATTGAAACATTGGTTTACAATAAGAGATATTTTAGCTATCATAAGCATATTTTAAGAATTGCATCATAAGAATAGTAAAGTTTTACATATTCAACAATATAAATATACATATGTATATTAATTTAAATATATACTTCTTTATACTGCACATTGATATGTTTACACATCTACCTTGAGTACAAACACTCTATAATTTTTATAAGATCTTGTCTTCACGTTGTTTAATTTTGATAGTTCCCTTGTAAACCAAGGTGGTTTCTTTTCATTTCACACAGATATCTAAATGTGAATTCAAAGTTCTATAAAAAATGGCAATGGCAGTTTCAATATCACTACAAGAATAAAGGTGAGACCAATTAGTATTGTGAGGTAGGCCCAAGGCGAGCCTCCCACACATAGGAATTACTTATTAAATTGTTACTTACTATGAATATTACTTACTATGAATTAAGCCTTATTATGAATTATTAAGTTTGTCGAATTATCACTTGTTACGAACAATTAATAGATATAAGATAATTAATAGATATAAGACAATTAATAGATATAGAACATGATTAACAGACAAAGGAATTAATAAATATGAGACAAACACCAGCGAAAAAAATAAAAGAACAAACAAAGTTTAACGATGCACCACAACACCGCGCGACAAAAGAGCCGCGACGCAAAGCAATGCGACGAAAGAGCGAGGGCACGCTCGCGTCATGCGACCCAATTGTCGCGAGCAAGGGCAGAACAGAAGCGCGCTGACCTCAAGTGCGAGACCGGCAAGGCAGTTAGTGGGAGAGCACGCAAATTAGCAGACGCGATCGCGGAGTAACAAATAAGAAAGGGAAAGAGTACGAAATAAGATTTGAGAAATTAAGGTGTGAGTACCATGAAAGTATTCGAATAATAAAAGGTGAAAAATCTAAGCGTTTTTAGATTTTTAAATATAATACAAAATTGTGAGACGCGGTTTTTTCTGACATATGCGAATTTAATAATGTGGTGGCTTCAAGATTATTACGACAATTGAATTCTAGCTTAGTCTAAACGGAGTGCGTGGGCCACAGGCGACCGCACGCAACACCAATTCGCCGTCGGCAGATTGCCGATCGGCTTGCGAGGTGATTACAACTAAGAGTACATGCTACAGACTTCAATTTCTCTTAACTAACTTATGCTACGATTTCAATTTCTCTTAACTAACTTACAACTAATAATGTAATATTATAAGAGTGGTAGATTCAAGTTAGTTCTACTTCAACATTCCGGCCCCGTTGATGGCCTCCGGTCTTCAACAATCCTTCAACAATTTGGGAGCGGTGCCAGCTTATGAATTGGCCGTTTAATGACGCCAGCCGGCGTTCTTACTTCGGCCACCCGCACCTTGCCGTGCTCCCCTGCTATGGCCCGTGTAACGCGCCCGATGATCCACCGTTGAGGGGGGGTGTTGTCGTCTTGGACGAGCACGACCGCCCCTTCTGCCAGATTGGCCTCGCCCCTGCTCCATTGGGCCCGTTGCTGCAGGCTGAGCAGGTAGTCCCTGGACCACTTGCGCCAGAAGTGCAGTTTGAGCACCAACAACTGTCGCCACCTCTTCAAAAATGCGTGTGCGTGCTTGTTGTTGGGCTCGTCTGGCGTGGATCCGTGCGGCAGCCCCAGCAACGGCTGGCCGATGAGGAAGTGCCCTGGCGTCAGCGTTTCCCCATCGTTGGGATCGCTGACGTCTGCCATGAGTGGCCTGGAGTTTAGCAACGCTTCCACGTCCACCAGATGCGTGCTCAACTCGTCGGGCGTCAGCTTGGCGTCGCCTGCCCCACGCACCAGCCTGTGATTGGCAGCCTTGACAGCTGCTTCCCACAGTCCGCCGAAGCGCGGTGCCCTCGGAGGGATAAATCTCCAATCCACAGCCCTCTCCGCTGCGTACTCCTGTAGCTTCCCTTGCGTTTGGCGAAAGGCTGCCTGCAACTCCTGGAGCACGTTGCTCGCTCCCACGAAATTCGTCGCGTTGTCGCTGTAGATGGTCTCCGGCAGCCCTCTCCTCCCAATGAACCTTTTAAAAACGTTAAGAAAGGCGTCAGTGGAAAGATCTGTCACTAATTCCAAATGGACCGCCTTTGAGGCGAAACAAACAAAAACGGCAAAGTACATCTTTACGGGTGGTCTACCTCTAATTTTGTGGCTAACATGAAAAGGCCCACAGAAGTCTACGCCGGACACTCTGAATGGCCGACGTTCACGAAGACGGTCTGCTGGCAGGTTTCCCATTATCTGCCCCAACAATTTTGGCTTATAGCGAAAACAGTGTACGCAATTTCTAACAATTTGCAGCTCATAAGCTTCGGGCATTGACCAACCAAACTTGCTGTCTTAACAACCCAACAATAACCTTAGCACCAGCATGGTAGTGCCTAAGATGCAAATGCCTAATAAAGTGGCTTACGAATTCCGAACACTTTGGTAGCAACAAAGGGAACTTAGAATCATATGACATAGGGCCGTGTAGCAAACGCCCTCCTACTCGAATTAACTCAAATTTAATGCCAGTTGAGGTCACTGAACTTCCTCTTCCAATAAAAAACTTGGTCCATGAAACCACAAGGAACTTACAATTTCGTTTATATCGGTTCCCCGTAACACCAAGTCTGCTGGATTGGAATCCGTTGGAACGTGACGCCACACGTCTCCAGCTGACAGCTCTTGAATTTCTGCGACTCGATTCGCAACAAATGTACCCAACGTACCCGAATCACACTCCAACCATAATCAAGTGACCTGCGAGTCTGACCAGAAATTCACGCTTTCTATATTGAATTTGGTCATTGAGCTCGATACTTGTTGCCAAAGTTTGGCCAGCAAAAGTGCTGCACAAAGCTCTAGCCGAGGTATTGTTTTGACACTAAGCGGAGCCACCCTAGATGGATCGGGGGATCGAAATTTTGTGCAAATCTCGCAAAGTAGTGGTAAACTTATTCCATGCAGTGTGTAAACTCATAGGAATAGCCTCATCCCAATCGATCTTTAGCCTCCATAACTCTTGCAACAACATTTTTGCCTTAGTGACAATTGGACACAATAAGCCAAGAGGGTCAAACAAACGAGAGGCTATTGACAAAATATTACGTTTTGTTGGTTTTAAGGAGGCAAAACTATCCACGTCAAGATGATATTTAAACACATCCTCTTGAGGTGCCCAACGCATTCCAAGTGTCTTTACCGAGCTTTGCTCATCAATTTTGATACTAATTTCTCCACTGGCGTTCTTTTCACCAGATCGATTCTGGCAAATAGAAGCCCATTTGGCCAGTGGAAATCCTCCTTTAGACAATATGTCACTAACCTGGCTGCAAATGGTGTCCAGTTCTTTTAAACTGTCTGTACCTGCCAGCATATCGTCAACGTAAAAACAAACAAAAACAAACACCGATGGGATGTGATTGTGTGTAGATATTTGCCAATTCGAACAAACAACGTACAGCCAAAAATGGTGCTGACGCTGTACCATATGTAACAGTATTCAATCTGTATGCCTGTATATTTTGTGAAGTGGTTTCTCTCCACAACACAAGTTGAAAGTCTCTGTCTTCCTCAGAAACATTTATCTGCCTATACATTTTTGAAATGTCGGCAGTTACGGCATATTTGTTCAACCGAAAGTTGACCAATGTTGAATACAACTCCCTCTGAATAGTGGGCCCAACCATAAGTGTTTCGTTACGCGAAACTGCTGTTGAAGTTTTGCTGGAAGCATCAAAAACAACACGAAGTTTGGTTGAGGTACTCTCAGGTCGCAGAACGCATTGATGAGGAATGTAGTAATGCTGTTCTCGAGGAGCAGACTTCAGAATGGACATATGTCCCAAATCCAAATACTCTTTCATGAAGTCATGATACATATTTCTAAGAGTGTCGTCTCTTGACAGTTTGCGCTCAAGTTGCAAAAAACGTCTTTCAGCAGTTTGAAAGGACAGGCCAAGAACTTTTGGATCGGTCTTAAAGGGAAGATTCACTTGAAAGCGACCGGAAGATAACCGTTGTACAGTTTTCTTAAAGTGTAGTTCACAGACCTGCTGTTCAGCTGTTTGGCGAACAGCCTTCGACTCGATTGGACATTGGTCCAATTCCCAAAAACGATTTACTAACGAGTCGAGAGAACAAATAAATACTTGAGCTACCAAACTTTCACTGCACTGTTGCCGAGGCGCTTGTCGAGTACATTTGCCTGCAACAATCCAGCCGAGCAATGTTTTTTGCATGATGGGCAGCTCGGAATGTAATTTTATTTGCCCAACGCACAATAAACCATAGAATAATTCAGCTCCCAGTAATACATCAACCTTAGCTGGCTTGTAGAATTCGGGGTCTGCCAACTTAACATTTTTTGGGATTTTCCAGTTCAATATGGAAAGCGACTGTCCAAGCTGAGATGTGGAAATCGACTTAAGAACCCAGCACTCAGCAGAAAATGTATGAGAATTCAAACGAGATTGAATCGATGCACAAACCTTATTTTTGCTATCAGTGGTTGCTCCCCCTACCATTGAGATAGCAAGGGAATTTGGCTCACGTTTAAGCCGTAGCCTTTGTGCCATGCTCTCAGACATGAAATTTATCTGCGAACCACTGTCAAGCAAAACTCGTGCTGGATGCGACTGTCCGAATCTATCTTTTATGTTCACGATAGCGGTGGCAAGAACGACTTGATCCGCATTAAGCATGTGACCTACGTATGCCTCAGAAGTTGAGGCTTGAAGTGCCGCTGCCTCACCTTGTACTGGTGCATTATACCTATGAAGCAAGGAATGATGAGGCTTTGAACAAACTCGACACTTCGAAGCCTTGCAATTCGAAACTATGTGTCCCACGTTCAAACAATTGAGACACATCTTCTGAGTTTTAACGTACTCGAAACGCTGCATAACGGAAATAGCACTGAATGACGGACAAGAATAAAGACTGTGATCTGCTGAATTGCAGTAAGTGCATGCAGCCGACGACCTTTGCGCTGAACTAGCACAGGCAAATGAAGATTTTTGTTGAGGCTTTCTCACTTCATTGCGCACTTTTGATTTGTCACGAGTTGACTCTTCTGCAGCCAAATATTGGTACCTCCTATTCAACTGCTTAGCACAATCTTCCCAAGATGGCAACTTATCATAATCAAGCTGTTCCTCAAAACGAGATTTAGTCTTATGGTCTACTTTTGCCATGACCATATGAATTATTATTGCATTTGAAATGTCTTTGTCGTCACCCAAAGACGACAGCGATGCATATATAGCAGACACTGTATCTACCATCGATCTCAAACTCGTCGCAGATGGTTTTGTCGTGCTTGGCAAATCAAATAATTGGGCAATTGTATCAAAAAATATAAGACATTTATTGTCGTAGACTGACTTGAGACTAGCAAGAGCTTTAGGGTAATTGCAATCTGTTAGCTGATACGGCTTAACTACACCCAATGCTTCATCTGACAAACACGAAACTAAATGATTAAATTTTTCTACGTTTGTCAATGAGGCATCGTCATCTACCAGACTCTCGAAAAGGCACATAAAATTTCTATACTCTGAATGTTTACCACTAAATTTTGGTAAACGCATTTTCGGCAGCTGAGATCGCTGGCTCGAATTCATTGAGCAGTCATGCTGAATGTGTGTGTCGAATTGTGGCTTAATGGCATTCATAAACATCGCTTTGGTTACGACACACAGATCCTCCAACGGCCCTCTGTTTTCATTAGCTGGATTTAAATTGTCCAGCTCTGCCTGTAAATTCATAGCTTTGACAATATACCCGTCTAATAGCTCTAATCGACATGCTAACTCTGTTTTGTCAGATGAGATTCTTTTTAATTTAAAGGCTGTTTGCATGCGAGCAATGTCAGCACTGACTTTGTCAAACTTTTGTAAACATAATGCTAACTTAGCAGCATTCTTAGCTACTACTGGCTTTTCGAGTGATTTTTTATCTGACTCAGACATAATAAAGCTGACAAAAAAAATCTATTTAAAAAAAACGCAAGAATAAAAACTTAACAAAAATTCTTGAGCCACCCTAGCACACGCACTACAACTATGTATGTAACAAAACGCCAAGCTTGCTTACTGAACACACACACGCACCTGGCGCGATAAGTGAACAAACAAACGAAAACAGTCCAAGCGACCGAAAATAAGCAAGTCAAACGTTTGCTGCAGCCACCTTGTGGGCAACAGCTGTATATATGCGGGGTGCGGGGGTTTGAAAGAGCAAAGAGCGAATTTGGCGCGAGCGCACGCACAAAACGAATGATCAAACTAAGCTTGACCCGTAAGCAAACGGGAGCAAAGAACAAGTGAAAAAATCTGGCGGGAACGCACGCACACACAAACCAATGTATTGACCGATGCAAGCACAGAGCGAAGAAAGGTTAACGAACGCAAAAAACCAACCAGATGTTAATGCCCAAAAACAATAGAAACTTTAACAAACGTTGTTTGTGTAAGCAAGTGCAAGCGTAGATCTGTATGTATATAAAACATATGTTTATACTTTGCGGTTAAGTTGAAAGCGAAACTGAAACAAAACTGCGACACTTGCTTTTGCACAAACACACGAACAATATAAAATGCAATAAATAGACCACCGTTTGAAACCTTTATTCTGTTTAATTTGTATGTACTTTTTATTTGTTCGAACTTATATATGTACTGATATGTTGCCGTTTTGTTTATTTAAATTGATTTAAATCACAAAGGTGCCAGAAGTTGAGCTCTTTTATGCGTGAAGAAAATTATATATGTACGTACATACAATATCACAAATTTTTTGATATTTATTTTTTCGACTGCAGCGAACACACTAATTAATTTTTAAGCTCAATTTTTGACACAGAATACCTGCAGACTTTCTAGAGACTCAATAGAAAGTGATCTTTCCCGTTTATTGGCCATCAGAAATTTCTTCTTAATTCTTCAATATGGCGAAGGTCCAAAGGGCAAGTCCAGCGAGTCCAAACTCCAAGTCAACGAAAAATAACCAAACGCGAAGCCTAAGCCACCACCGCGAAACAAACAAAGTTTATTGAAAAAACCGATGTCCCTGCTCGGGCGCCAATGAAAAATCTAAGCGTTTTTAGATTTTTAAATATAATACAAAATTGTGAGACGCGGTTTTTTCTGACATATGCGAATTTAATAATGTGGTGGCTTCAAGATTATTACGACAATTGAATTCTAGCTTAGTCTAAACGGAGTGCGTGGGCCACAGGCGGCCGCACGCAACACCAATTCGCCGTCGGCAGATTGCCGATCGGCTTGCGAGGTGATTACAACTAAGAGTACATGCTACAGACTTCAATTTCTCTTAACTAACTTATGCTACGATTTCAATTTCTCTTAACTAACTTACAACTAATAATGTAATATTATAAGATTATAGATTCAAGTTAGTTCTACTTCAACAAAAGGGAAGTGAAATGACCCCAAACCTGCATGCGTTTTGTTTGAGGTTGTGAAGTAATGAGAAGGGTGTGACTTATAAGTATGCCGTGTCCCCCTAGCAGTTGAGGTGCTTGCTTTCCGCGCTGCTTGACGAACGTCGCGACATTTACCTCCACTTCGCGAGCGTCCCTGATATCAAATACAAATATCTTGTGACGTGTACCGTGGACAGACTGAGATCTGTACCCCGGCTAAATAACTACTTTACAAGTGGCGCCAGAGCAGGGACTTAACGTGAAAGAGGTGTAGTGCAAGTTGGGAGCAAAAACCCCCAACGTGCTACTAAAAGTGAATCGTGACAGTCGGGCATACCCGGTCATACCCCGTGAATCGCGCGCGCTTTAGAAACAAAAAAAAAAACTGAAAGTAACGGCGAGGGCAATAAAAGGTACTAGATGGTCATTTGGCGCTGACAAAAGATTGCCCAAACGTACAGTTGTCGCGAAAAATCTTTTTTTTTCTAAGTGTTAAACGAGGAATCGGCCTACGCTTAGAGTGCACGTGCAGCGAAGTTGACGGTAAAAGAAAAAGCACCAACTAAACGACCGGGAATAGCGAAACGATAGGCGTGAACGTTCAGCGGTAAAAAGGCTAAACCGCGGGGAACAGAGTCGTTGGTGAAAAAGTGATCACAGCGGAGCAGCTGGCAAGGTAGAAGAGTTGCGAAAACGGGTATGTGATACAATAAAATTGGGGGGCCATAGCTCGTCAACCTGGAACCGGTTGGGCGAATGGGAGCGGAGGTTCGCCATGAGTCGATGGTCGCCCGTCCCGCCCACTGTCATCGGTGAGGGGATGCGCTCAAGATATCAATTGGAATCCGATTTGTTTGCGTTATCAGGGTCACTCGGTGAATTGCAACCCCCACCCAGCCACGAGCGATTTGCACCGGCCGTTGGCGGATATATAGCTGGAATTGACGCCGAACATACTTGTAGTGCCGCCTGTAGGACCGCCTGTGACTAGTACCCAGGAGAGCCAGGCGGATTACAGGCAAATGTACGAGCTCGCTAACAGTCACCGGCATTACATGGTCATCCCTGATTAGGTCAAGAAATAGGGTGTTAAGTTTGACGGTTATTCTGACCCACTCGCGTTCATAGAAACATTGGAAGAACGCGCCCAAACGTACGAAATAGATCTGAATCGCATACCGAGAGCGATGAGCGAGACTTTGACAGGCATGGCAGGTAGTTGGTTCTCAACGAGCGGATTAAGGGACTTGACGTGGGGAACGTTCAAAAGGGTATTTTTAGGATTCTTTCTGCCTCCCCAATACTTTGACAGGCTAGAGGACGAAATCAGGGTCCGCCGACAACGCGTAGGGTAAGGGTATAAAGAATACTTAGTCAACCTGAAGAGATTAATGCGGCACGCCAGTTATACTCCTGAGCAGGAGCTGTAAAGAGTATATGAGAACCTTTCTCGGGAGTACCGCCTATATATTCGTCGGAGTGATTTTTCAGACTTGTCTCATCTAACACAGATAGCCTCGGAGTTTGAAACATCAAGGGTCAGGTCCATGGGGAGACGGGGTACAACCAGGCAAGGGGTCTTGGGTATCAGGGTAGGTCCGGTGGCATGGACACACCCGCCAAGCCGACTAATCCGTTAAGGAGCCCGCCAGCACAGGTAACGTTAGCGCGAATACTCACTTAGCAGACGGATCGAAGGTGGCAATTAGTAAGTTGTTAAGAATCAAAGTCAAGCCGATTAGCAAAGAGGTTACAATGGACATGCTCGTAATGCCATCCATGTTAGACAGTCTTATCCTGGGGATTGATTTTCTATGCAAGATGGGGACGACTATGCAGTGCAGTAAGGCGATGCTAATTCTGAAGTGCGCCCATGCGCCAGCAGAGGCGATCGAAAAGCCGAGTTAGGGCCAGAGGGGGAAAAAGAGCAAGAGAGTTGCGACACCGGAGGCAAGAAGCGAGAGACTGTCCTGGAGACGCATCGCAGCAAGGATACCACGCTAACCAAGCAAGGGGCGGCCGAGACGCAGTTACAGTCGTCAAGGAGCCATCGCTAGGCCAGGTGGGAAGTGCAGGAGCCGAGGCGCCGCAAGGAGGAGACCCCAAAGCAGGATCATCATCGGAAGAAGACGCTGCGCAGGAATCGGTGTGGCCAGCGGACTTGGAACCAGCCACGCAGGAGTTTTTAAGGACAGAGTTGCAACTCTTCGAGGGATTGAAGGGCGTATCCAACGTAGCCGAGCATCGGATCATCATGAGGGATTTTGATTTGATTTATTTGTTGCTAATTAATCATAGTGCTATAAGTATACATACTTATGAATTAATGCACTGCGCAGGAATCGGTGTGGCCAGCGGACTTGGAACCAGCCACGCAGGAGTTTTTAAGGACAGAGTTGCAACTCTTCGAGGGATTGAAGGGCGTATCCAACGTAGCCGAGCATCGGATCATCATGAGGGATTTTGATTTGATTTATTTGTTGCTAATTAATCATAGTGCTATAAGTATACATACTTATGAATTAATGCACTAGTTAAATGATAAGCCGATCAAGCAGAGGTACTACCCCAAAAATCAGGCGATGCATCGCGTGATCGACCAGCAGGTGAACGAACTGATAGAGGCGTTGGCAATCGAGCCGTCACGCAGCCCACACAGCGCGCCCATAGTGCTCGTCCGCAAGAAGACGAACGAGTGGAGGATGTGCGCGGACTATAGACAGCTCAACTCGCACTCTATACCGGATGCATATCCCGTACCCATGATAAATCATATACTGGAAAAGTTGAGGCAAGCACGTTACATCTCGACGCTGGACTTGAAGCACGGGTACTGGCAAATCCCAATGGCACCAAGCAGCAGAGAGTACACTGCATTCACAGTGCCTGATCGAGGAATGTTTCAATGGCGAGCCATGCCATTCTGTTTGCATTCGGCCGGTGCGACCTTTCAGAGAGCATTAGATACGGTGATAGGCCCGGAGATGGAGCCGCATGCGTTCGCCTACTTAGACGATATAACAATGATCAGCGCAACAACAGAGCAACACATAGCAGACTTGAGAGAAGTATTCCGACGGCTGAGAGAGGCCAACCTCAAACTTAATCAAAAAAAAAGTAGAAACGTTGCAGTCGGACGCACCCGACTGCGGTATACTCGATACCAGTAGTAAAACAGATTAAAATAGAGTTGATTGCAATGGGGTGTGGATACGGCATTGGTATAGGCTGCCCCAAAGATTGTCTGGTGCAGATGGGGATGCCAAAAAGCTATCTTGCTTCCAAATTTGGTGACTCTAGCGCAAAGTCAGAAGAATATGAAGGATGGTAGGCTGGTGGAGGTGGGGGGGGGGGGGGGTCGTGGCATCAAATTTTTAGCTGAAGATCTGTGTATGATGTCAATTGCTATCCTCATACCAAATTTGGTGACTCTAGCTCAAAAATAGTAAAATTTGGGGAAAGGGGGCTGGGGTTGGTAAGGGGCAGCGTGGCATCCAAACTTTTGCTGCAGATCTATTTATGATGTCAATAGCTATCCTCAAACCGAATTTGGTGACTCTAGGTCAAAGTTAGTAGAATATGGTAGAAGGGGGGCTGGGTGCTGGGGGCTGGTATGGGGGGGCGTTTTTCTGCAGATCTGTTTATGATGTTAATTGCTATCCTCATACCAAATTTGGTGACTCTAGCTCAAAGTTAGTAGAATATGGTGGAAGGGGGGCTGGGGGCTGGTATGGGGGGCGTGGCGTCCAAAGTTTTGCTGCAGATCTATTTATGATGTTAATTGCTATCCTCATACCAAATTTGGTGACTCTAGCTCAAAGTTAGTAGAATATGGTGGAAGGGTGGCTGGGGGCGGTATGGGTGGTGGCGCCATCCACTTTTTTTGGGTTTCTTCATCACCTATTTTGGCACCAAATTTGGCGGCTCTAGCTCAAAAAATGTGGAAAATATAGGCGTTTTTGATTTCAAAATGCAGGGGGCTTGGGAACGCGGGGGGGGCGTGGCTCCAAAACTTTCATGCAGTTTTTTGGGGATTGTTATTAGCTATCTTCTTACCAAATTTGGTGACTCTAGCCTCAGCGCTTTGGAAAATACACGCATTCCCGTTTTTAGTGAAGCATTGGGGCGGTTTGGGGCAGCTTGGGCAGTATGGATTGGCGTGGCATCCAATGTTTTTATGCATTTATTTGGGGGCTATAATCACCTATTTTGGCACAAACTTTGGTGGCTCTAACTCAAAAACTGTAAAAGATATAGGCATTTCTGTTTTTGAACTGCGGGGGGGCTGGGGGCAGAATGGGAGGGTGGGGCTCCAAAACTTTGATGCAGTTTTTGAGGGGTCGTTACCAGTTATCTACCTACCAAATTTTGTGACTCTAGCTCAAACACTATGGAAGATACACGCACTACCGTTTTTAACGAAGCGTTAGGGTGGTTGAAGGTGGATAGGGCAGTATAGATGGGCGTGGTATCCAAAGTATTATTAATTTGGTTGGGGTCCGTCAACACCTATCTTGCCACAAAATTTGATGGCTCTAGCTCAAAAACTGTAGAAGATATGGGCATTTTTAGTGTTAAACTGCGGGGGGCTGGGGGTGGAATGGGTGGGCGTGGCTCCAAAATTTTTGATGAAGTTTTTTGGTGATTGTTAATAGCTATTTTCTCCCTAAATTTGGTAGTGCTAGCTGTAAGGGCTTGCGAAATAGCTGGATCTATCGATTTTGCGTTATCGAGTTTATCGATTTGCCAGCCCCTTAGTTATCGTAGAACTCCAATCTTGACACTTTAATTTACTATGCTATAGATAAAGCGATTTGCAAAGTTTCAAGCCTCTAGCTTGAAGGGTGTGGAAAAAAGTTGCGAACATACGGACGGACAGACGGACAGACACCATGACGGACATTGCACAAACCCAATATACTCTTTACCTTCGGTATCGAGTATAAAAATGTTCGTTTGTTAGAGGAAGCTGGTATACCTAGGACATCTGGTGAGCGAAAAAGGAATCCAGACGGACCCCTCAAAGGTGGAAGTCATGAAAAATGTTAAGGCACCCACAAACCTGAAAGAGCTTAGACGATGCCTAGGGATGGCGTCGTGGTACCGCCGATTCGTGCCCAATTTCACAACAGTGGTACAACCGATGACAGAGCTGTTGAAGTAATCCCGGAAGTGGTCGTGGAAGGAGGAGCAACAAGCCGCATTAGACAGTCTCAAGAAGTGTCTAACGTCCGCTCCTGTCCTAGCATGTCCAGAGTTCGGAGAAAAGTTCACGTTGCAGACGGACGCGATCGACTACGGCCTCGGAGCGGTCCTCACGCAAACCATTGATCAGCAGGAGCAGGTCATAGCGTATGCCAGCCGGAAACTGTCAAAGGCCGAATCGAACTGTTCGGCCACAGAAAAGGAGTGCTTGGCGATCGTGTGGGTGATCAGGAAACTCAAATGTTACCTGGAAGGATACCGATTTGAGGTTATCACAGACCACATGGCATTAAAATGGTTGGATTCAATTGAGAGCCCCACAGAAAAGATAACGCGCTGGGCTTTAGAGCTACAGCAATACCAGTTTGACGACAAATACAGGAAAGGCAAGCTCAACGTTATTAAAGTTCTCCAAAGTGAAGGTTTGTGTGTGAACAATTTTTATAAGTTTTCATCGGAAAAAAAACCCCATATTGAAAGTATGAGCGGTGGTAACTACTTGGATGTAGGTCTAAGAAACTAGTTAATTAAACTATCGGGGGAAAATGTATACCGCACAAAAATTCCTCTGGAGACCGAGGAGAAACTTATAGAACTCAACGATGCAATTACAGAGGAAACAAGAGATTACTATGTGAGTAAAAATAATAATATCTTTAAATTCTTATTGCGTTTACTTATACATTCTTATTGCGTTTACTCATACATCTTAGATCAAGGCATTAAGATCATTAATACAGCCGGTTGGTATAAAAAAGGGGCTGCAACGTGTGCTGTCGAACAACATTATACAAATGTACGACATTTGTGGCACACACGGCAAAAAATCATTGAGACTACATTGTAATTTCTACAATGTGCTTTTAGGTAATAGTTTATATACCCATTGAATGTATACTTATTTTATAAAAAACAATAAATTTATATCTTCAAGCTTCAATACCAGAGGGCAATCCAATTGCAAAAAAAGCGATTTTTTAAAACCATATGCGTTTGCAAAAAAAACTTGCCGACTTCACCAGAGGTGTAATCAACCTGTTTCATAAGCACTGTTTTGTTAAAAAAAAAAGTTGTTGAAATGAAGAAGAATTTTTTTTTGTATTACTAATAATCTTATTTCTTTTCAGCCCAAAATAATAGTCCACAACTTGTTATTTTAAGTCAAAATTGAAAATATTTGCAATCCTTTTTTTTATTCAAAGTAGTCAGTTGGCAACTAGTTCTAATTTTGACCCAAAGTAGTCAGTTGGTAACTAGTTCTAATTTTGACTCAAAGTAGTCAGTTGGTAACTAGTTCTTATTTTGACCCAAAGTAGTCAGTTGGTAACTAGTTCTAATTTTGACCCAAAGTAGTCAGTTGGCAAATAGTTCTAGTTTTGACCCAAAAGAACTAATACAGAACTAGTTCGAAAGTAATGCTAAGCAGAACTAGTTGCCGTCCTAGGACATCCCCATGTAAAAGTAAACAGTTGTTAGCATTGAAAAGCAATCGAGCGAGAACTAGTTATGTCCACTTTGCAACTAGTTCTAGACTAGTTCTGAACTAGTTGCCAATACTGGCGGGTACTTCAGTATACAATATCGCTGGCATGCGAGCGCAAACGCACAATATCGATTGGTTGGCTGTGTAACGCAAGATCATGTCGTAGCGAAGCCAGCAAGCAAAATGACTTACGACTCGCTAACGACGCACGATGCCAGCAAAAATAGGCTACGATAGTTTCTCAGAGAGCGTCCGCTCCTCGAAACCACTTCCCAACTCAAGGTATACTTAAGTATACCTTGTCCCAACTCATTTTATTTCTCATTCTTATTGGTTGATAGTTTTCTCAGAGAGCATGGTAGCTGTGAATCACAGCCTGTGATACCACTTACTCTCTATACTCTAACTCTATATCAGAATATCGGCCAGTGAACACTCTATTAATATGGGTTCTTGTTGCTCATACCACAGATATTTAATATAACAGATCGTGCAATTGGCAGTAAAGCTCTTCTCAGGGTGCCGGTGGTAGTCCCCTTCTATGCTTTGCACAAGTGTGAGCAAGCGCGAGAGCAGATTTTTGTTTCACTCATAATGAAATAACATAGCATTCCTAACAGAGACGCTCTCTCGCTTGGTTGGGTGCGGACGAATTTTTGCTGTAAAATTTGTTAACCCGAACGTGCCGATATATGTTTATGTTTTTATATGTTTCAGCAGACTCATTTTTGTCCGTAATTGTTGGTAGCTATGTTGTGTGTTTTGGGTTTTATTCTTCTTATTCTTTTTCTAAGAATACTGTATTGTTGTCTGGCTCAATTTAAACACAAGTACCTTAAATACTAGTCATACTATTAAAGTCAACGAAAATAATACTGAAGAGTTTGACCCCGAAGACGTTAATTGCAAATTCAAAATTAATTAAAATAAGACTATAAAATATTAAGTTTGTTTGTTTTATCAAGAGCGGCTGCTTAGGGTTAATCAACAGACGCTGTCCGCGTTTCATTTACACTAACAGTGCTATGTACACAAAATAGCGGACTGTAAATTACGGAATGGAGCATCGTAAGTTATTCCATCATGGTTTCAATATCCATTGCGCTCAACGCCCGAGCACTAAGCAGAAAATAATATAGAGCATTCACTCAGTACGGCGAAGTTTATCATTCACTACCAGTGAGATCAGATCCAGGCAGAAAAAAGAGCGAAATGAGCGGTCTCTCGCCGCAAATTTTTGCCGACAAAGTGTGCAGCGCAAAAATTGCAAGTCATTCATTTGCCTGCTTTGCTTGCGAACGTTGGGCAACGGCAGACTCGAGCCGCTGGATCCAATCGTTGTGCATATGTATGCGTTCATATGTGAGCGAGCTCGCAGCCAGTGTGAGCTGTTTGTAGATAGAGAGGGCGCGCGGGGGGTAGGCAACCAACCAACGGGCATAATGCATTAGTATGTGAATACATGTGAGTTTGGTTTGGTTGGGCTACCTGCTTTGTGCTTTGCCTAGATTTTTTATATTTTTCTCTATGCCTTGCATTTGCATGTGTGTGTTCATGTATGTATATCCAGCTCATTTGTATGAGTGGTTATTGCTATGGCATTAACTGACCTGCCGCACTTTTAGGATTTTGGCAATTTATAAACAGATTGAGGAACATAAAGAAGTGCAATGTTAACAATATGTGTATATTTATTGTTAATTGCTATATTTGTTACTATTTATTACAGGTTTCTTATAACTATTGAAATAACTTAGAATTAATAAAACATATACAAACATAATTACATAATCCGCAAATATATTAAAACTACAATGACACATTATAACCGATGTTATGATTGCATATAAATGTTATAAATTTATAATCGAATCATATCAAAGCAATCCATGCAAGATAAAGTATTTCTCACAAGCAGCAACAACAATGTCTCGCCACCCAAAATTCTATCAACGCATATTTCTTTGCCGACAAACAGCAAGTTTATACAGATGTGTATACGCCGTGCATGGGTGCCAAAATGCAACAAAAAGTACAACAACCAAAAGTACTTTTTACTAGTTTTTGTTGCTTTTCGGCAACGCTGTAGGCGCGGTCTGTATTCTTGTTATTTTCACAAAATTGTAAATCGGCAGTTCTTGAGTTTTGCTTCAATATGCTTATTAAAGTCAAAGTTGGAAGGGTAGTATAAACTTAATATTAACCTTGTGCAAAACTTGAAATTCGTTAATATTATTTTAATTCTACATGTTTATTCTAGCATTGTTTATTGTTTATATTCTAGCATAAACAATATATATATTTAAATCATATATTCGATTTTTCGTTGACAATTATTGAAAATTGGTTCAAGGGGTATTTTTTATTTGTGCAGCTTGTGCGTCTCAGCAGCGACAAGCCAGCGCGTTGTTGGTTTGTTCAGTTTCCCTTTTCGTTCAGCGGCCCGTCAATTAAAGGAGAGGCGGCGGGTCAGCGGACAGCAAAAACGGTAAAAAGTTGTTGGTACATATTGTATGCAAGTGCGATTGATACATATATTTCTTGCTGGGCCTGCCAGCCGAGGTTTTTGCTATTTTTGATATTTTCCCTTTTACATATGTACCAATGCACTACTGAATACACTTCCGTAATTTGTTCGCAACTTTGCGTAACTGTATGGCAAGGGTTGTTGGAAAGTGTCATAGGGTAAATATTGGGAAGAGTATGAATGAGCAGCAATAGCAAAACTGAAATTTGACTGCCTTGGAAGACAAAATCTTATGTTTTTTATTTCGACAAGCGCTCATAAGATTGTGTGTGTGTCCCTATGTGTATACATGTGCACATACATATAATTGTATGCGTAGCATTTGCATTGTTATTCATTGACCTGCTCCGATCGTTGTGGATGAGAACAATGACAAAATCTTGTTTTCTTACTCAAGCTCATTTATGGGGGAAGAAAAATAGTTTTGTGGACAAGTGTTTGCCGAAGCATAGTTTTTAGTTCAAGATACTTGGTTGGCTAGGTGCATTTCAGTTGCTAGTGCAAGTGCTATGCGGGGTGGGACACCTATCAAAATATCACAGAATACGTCAGGCAGGCAAGCTATTATTTGTTGATAAGACCATGCGAGTGCAAGAGAGATAGCATAGTTGCTGCTTCGATATTGCTTCATCGTCTTGTTTTAGTGTGCAAAAACGAGATAGAACGATGTGTGATTTTGTTTACATTTTTCAACAGAGGTTCTAATATCAGAGCGTTCTGTGTTTTTGGCTACATGTGTAAACAACAATTTAAACTGATTAAGTAAATGAAATAAAATGACGAGAAACATGTATAAACGTATAAAACATATAAACATAGTTCTAAAAGAGTAACATAACCTTAAAATTCCACGAAAAATTCGTCCGCACTCACAACTTATCACGTTGACAGCTGCTTTGCGACTAACAACAGGCTCCTAAAAATTGAGCGAGTATGCTCTCTCGACTTAAGACCCAGTTACCCGAACGTGAACTGAATTGAACGTGGACTTAGAAAACAGCTGATCTGTTCAACTAAACGTCAAACACTGTTTGCTGGTTACCCAAAACTTGAACTGAATTTAACTGAACTGACAACTAGTTAACTAGTTAAGTATACCTTGGGTTGGTTCATGATACAATTAGTACTTAATTGTATCATGGGTTGGTTCATGGTTGAATGGGTTGGTTGGAATATGCCTGTTTGGACCCTCTATATGTTTAACATTCTCATTGGTTAAAGTCTCAAAGACAATCGAGCGAAAAACAGTTACGGCCCCTTCTAGCAACAAGTATAAATTTTTTTTTTATTTCAGAAACTATAATATGACTTTTACAATATATTTTATTTATATTATATCATTGCCAGCAACTGCGGGACCGCCGTGAAACAGTGGCAAAAACTACGATGAGCGCGCTCTTTCTCTTTCCAACCGACGCGACGCAGCAAAAGGGCAGACCATGATGGAATAACATATGTTATTTCATTATGGGGCAGACCGCATGTCAGACTTCTTGCCTCTCTATCAATTGAGCTACGAGGTTGGTTGGAGATAGATGCTGGCCCGTCAGGATTTCCGCCACGAGTTGTTCCTGGGCGAAACGCCCACAGTGAATGAAGACGTGCTAAGCCTCCGCACCATATGTATGTACGTAGTACGCATGATGTGACACAAAATCATATTATATACATATATGTTGTATGTATGTAGTTATATATGTATGTATGTTATCAATAAATTGCATTCATATTTTTTAGTATTCTTTAACACATATCCATGCATGCAAACATATGTATGTATATTTGTTTATTGTTTGTATTTGTATTATTATACCAAGGTAATGAATCTCTAACGTACATACATACTGTACTATATGCAAATATTGAAAAAATTCTAGTTCCGCCTGTGTTGAAGCTGTTCACAGTTCATGTTCGAGGACTTAAAGCTTTAAAAGCTACTATCGCTAGCTTTAAATTTACGTTTAATGCAAAGCTATCAAGCCCACGCGATTCCTTTCAGTCAATTTACACATTTTACGGAGCAGAGTGTTTTATACTGCATTTTGATTTAGTTAAACTGCGGTCAAATTGGCGCTTCAAAAAAGTTTAAGAAGCTTTAGACTAATGAGAATAAGCACCTCTTTGTACATTAACAGGCTCACGCGTAAAAACATATCACAATATGCAAATGTATTTATACATATAAAATCATATGAAAAAACACAATATATGTGTTCACATGGTATGTATGTATCTACGTACATATGTAATACTTTATCCTTAATTATCATTTAACTTACGTATGTGTGTAAATACATACATATGTACACAAGGAAGTAAGAAATCAAAAATAATAAAAAATCTTTGTTCATAACGTTTGTATAAAATAAAATATTTTATACTGAGCATCATATGTACATACATACATATATGAAATGTGATATATGTATGGACATGTATTTTTATGTGTGTATTGTGTATAAGTTCGAGCTGCCAAGTAAATATGACACACAAACATGTGTACGTGTATGTACATATGAACACACAAGTAAATTTTTGAAATCAGTCATTCGTACTGTACGTGTTGTAAAACGTCGGTTGCTTATTCCAGAGATTGGCTTAACACTTTTGTAGATTTTGCTCATGCCGTTAAGCTTATTGTAACTAATACGACTTAAATTTAAGTATGTGCTTATTTGTGCAGGCCTGTTAAAAGTGTTTGTTGGTTGGTTAATTGGAGTGGGTGGGGGCATGTTACCCCGTTGATCGTAGTGGCCCGGCTGCGGAAACGATAATTTTTTCAAATCAAAATTGGAGTTCGTTTGGGAGAGCAATAATGAAGTTTTGATCTCGTATTATGTAGTTACCTTTACCAATTTTACTGACCAACTTATGCAATTATGAGTTTAACGATAAAAAAGTATGCCAACATATTGTATGTGTATTATCAATAAAACTGACGTTTTGATGCGAATAATTGAGTTCATATAATTTCAATAGTGTAAAGTCATATTCTATACCGAGGACCGGTTCGGCCGGCGGCTCTTCATGTGTGCTAATATTTCCGCAAACAAATGTAGGTATGTATATATCTATACCTGTTAACAATCCTGAAACAATTTCAGTTCGACTTCGCTTAACGTAACCTACTAAAATTTTGACTGTTGCGAAAACTGAGGTGGTTGCAAAAACTGAGGTCAAGTTTTCTGTTGTTTTCTGTTCTGTTAAAGTTAATATTAAAGTAAATCGAAAAAACTTGTGCCCAAAGTAGGGATTTAATTTGAATTTATTTATTTTTTAAAACTCTGAAATTGTGGTCTGCACTTTGGTACAATTTATACTTTTTGAACAGCTATTTGGCGAAATTTTGAAGTTTAAAAAAACGCATGAAAGAATGAAAAAGGGAACGAAAGAAAAGTTTTAAAAACCTTTGTAAGTTGCGTTAAATGGATTTTTTTCTTTAATTACGTTAAAAGAGTACAATTATCGAGGCGTAACGTGTAATCAGGGTTGCTTTAAGCGAGGGCGTACTGTATAATTAAATAAACAATACAATTACATATAACTGCGCATTTTACCTCAGAATTTACATCATTCGCACATGCATGCACAAGTATGAATTGTAGTTTATCAGAAATAAGTTTGTCAATAAAAAAGTTAATACGTACAGATAAAAATAGATTTTAACTTTCTTTTTACAGCTTATCATTTGACAGGTAAAAGTTTGATCTGACATCAAAGCTTTTGCTGCAGATCTATGTATGATGCCAATTGCTATTCTCCTACAAAATTTTTTTAACTCTAGCTCAAAGTTAGTAAAATATGGTGTAAGGGTGGCTGGGGGTGGTAAGAGGGGGCGTGGCATTAAAATTTTTCGAGTTTCTTCATCACCAATCTTTAGGGTGACCACCTGGGGCTCAGGCCATTCCGGGACGTTCGGCCACAACCCCCCCCCCCCCCCCACCATATTTTAATATTGATATATTTATTCATCACAAATTTAATGCTCACATACTTTTATTCCTTTAAAACTGAAATAAGCCATTTAACTTAACAGGCTTTATGTCATTACAACTACGTACAATTATTCTTATTTATTAATTATTTTAACTTACTTATTATTGTACTTCTCCACACTGCCTATTTTTTTAATACACTAGTATTCTTTTTGTTCATCAATTCCTTAAAAAAGTTCAAACAACTCATGTCTACAAAATTTAATTGAACAATCATTAAGTTTTCAACATTCTCCACCAGTAACCTATTTCTTTCGTCTGACCACTGCGAATTTATTAACGAAAAAAACCTTTCGCAATTTGCATTGTGCGGAGGAATTGCATAAAGGAATTCTGCTATTTTCAATACTTCCGACTCGGAAGTTCCGAGCAACAGCTCGAGTTTACGTTTGCTGCAAAAAACTGTACCAGCTTATCTGCGGAGCCTTTCTCAAAAAACGTCTTCACTTGTCGTGACAAAAACTTCTTCAAGTTGGCAATTTGGTCGAACAAGAGTGAATCGTCTATCGAAATGTTTTTCTCAAAAAATTATTCAACACACTTCGCTACACTTTCATCATACGAAAAGTTCGCGTCGTCTAGTTGCAGCCATTTAAAAATCCGTTAGTCATCGAAACAATAGAAAACCGGGACAATTTCGTGTCGGGTCGGGACATTACCAGCAAAAGCGGGACATGTCCCGGAATTTCAGGACGGATGGCAACCCTACCAATCTTGGCACCAAATTTGGTGGCTCTAGCTCAAAAGCTGTAGAAGATATACGCATTTCTGCTTTTCAACTGCGGGGGTTTAGGAGAAAGAGGGGCCGTGGCTCCAAAACTTAAATTCAGTTTTTTTTGGGGTAGCTCACAGTTATTTTCCTACTCAATTTGGCGACTTTAGCTCAAACACTTTGGAAGATACACGCATTACCGTTTTCAGTGAAGCGTTTTGGTGGTTGGGGGCGGCTAGGGCAGTATTGATAAGCGTGGCATCCAAATTTTTTTGCGATTGTTTGGGGGTTGTTATCTCCTATCTTGGCATTAAATTTGGTGGTTCTAGCTCAAAAACTGAAGAAGATATGGGCATTTTTGGTTTCAAGCCGTGTGGGGTTGCGTCGGAATGGGTGGGTGGGGCTTAACCTTCGGTATCGAATATAAAAAAGGTAAAGCTTGTGATATTGTTGCTGGTAATTTCTGGATCTACTGCACCGATTTTGAAAATTTTTTTCCACCGAAAGTCACGTTAATTGTGGGCGTCCCAGATAGTGGAGCCACCTACCAGCTTTATATCTTTATTGCATTCAAAGCGAGAGAAAAGTTTTAAGTTGTCTGCATTTTCATATAAAGCTTTTTAGCAAGTTGATCTATCTTGACTAAAGCCTTGTATAGTTTATTGAATGCGTTCACCAGGAAGTTTAGCTGCATGATACTGAATCAAAAAATTATGTTTATCGGAGCATTCTGGTAAACGCTATTATCTTTCCCACTTATTCAGCTCTAACAGCTGATTATAATTTGCGAGTAGAGAATGCTCGCTTTTTGGTTTGTTTGCATACAAAAAGAAAAAATATTCACTACGGCCTGCAGTATTAAAATTAATTATTAAAAATATTTTTAAAACATTTTATATTGTGATGTTTACAATTACCCCACCTATAGAATATCGATTACTGGAGCGCAAATGTCAATAATGAAGCGTACTGTTTTTCGCTCCATTATTTTTGGATCATGATTCAGGAGCGATCGCATTCACAAGAAAAATAATTGGTAACAGAAAAATGCTCCTGAAGCAAAACTTCATGGTGAACGAACTCATTGTCGAAATAAAAGGGTCCAAATTATTTGGGGCGGATATGCTGTGCCCAGATTATTTTATTCGCCTCTAGCTCAACAATGGTTACAAATCAAGGTGCCCATGAAGAATAGCGAATTGAAGCCGCCAATATCCTCAATTACAACCGTTTCTTATATAGTTTATCAACAGTCAACGGCACAAAAATAGCACCAAATTCGTTTGCGCCATGCGAAGTAACAAACATACATATGTACAAAAAAGCCTCTTCTTCAGCCATCTGCGTTTTGAAATCAAAAACGCATATATCTGCCACAGCTTGAGAGCTAATGCCACCAAATTTGGTGCCAAGATTGGTAATGAAGAAACCCAAAAACTTTGGATGTCACCCCCCACCAATACTGCCCCCAGCCCACCTTCGATCATATTCTACTGATTTTGATCTAGAGTCACCAAACTTGGTAGGAAGATTGCAATTGACATCATACACAGATCTGCATATCAAATTTTGATGCCAACCCCACCCATACCACCTCTAGCCCCTTCTTTCACCATCCTTAACTAACTTTGAGCTATATTCACCAAATATGGAAGCAAGATAGCTTTTCGGCATCCCCATCTGCATCAGACAATATTTTTGGCAGCGT
This sequence comes from Scaptomyza polygonia, assembly GCA_035044585.1. NCBI lineage: Eukaryota > Metazoa > Arthropoda > Insecta > Diptera > Drosophilidae > Scaptomyza > Scaptomyza polygonia. The sequence continues at coordinate 119,129 of JAWNNU010000692.1, read as the reverse complement.
ACACCCCTGCCGAATCCTCACCCTATTGCAATGTGGCATTTTTTTTTATCGGTTTTATTACTTTTATCGAGTATGCCGTAGTCGGTTGCGTCCGACTGCAACGTTACGGCATGGTTTTAATTGCAAATTGCTAAATAAAACTCCGTGATGAATTATTTTTATTTTGTCTCAATATAAAGACGACTTGATTTCCTTTCGTTTGATATACTTGCGGTCATCACTGATATCTTCTAAATGTTGAAATTTTATTAAAATATTCGGTCATAGTTAAATTTTCTTACATAAATGCTTCCGTGAACGAGTTCAGCTTGAGATTCAGTTCCAAGCATATAACAAAGTTAACTTTGTGTATTCGTTCATGAATGAAAATAACAGTTCCATTAAGGGCCGGTTTCTCAATGTCCGGCTAGCGTAACTATCCCAAGTTCAATCAAAATTTAGTTTCTCAATGCCCGTTCAGGGCTAAGCGAGACATAAATTTATCTCAGACCTGAGTGCAGGCTTATATGTAAAATTATATATATAAATATCGCTTTAAACAGTTAGGCAAACAGCTGACTCAAGCAGACACGTGCATTGCATTTATTTAACTATTCTTAAAAATATTTTGATTTGACTCCACAAGAACATCAACTGCATGCTCCTCAGCAACCGAAACGTTTTTCCCACGTTGCCGTTTATATTTTTCAGGGCTCAATAATGTTTTAAGCATTTGATACGAACTTGGCAGTCACAAAAAAAATTCTACAGTGTTTGCCCCTTTAGGGAAAAAGCAAGGTATCGTGAATATGTCTTGGGAGTTAATGCTATTCTTTTGATTTTTTATTTAATTTTTCTTTATGTTGAATGAAATTTGTATGTGTGTATGCATAAAGTCGATATCGATTGTGTATGTACATACATATGTACAGTGCCTCGCAGCTTATTTTATGCAGCAAAAATATAAATTTTCAAACCTTTGCTGCAGCAAAATTATGAGAGCTATCTTCAAAATTTAAATTCAGATTTGTTGAGTAAGGTCTTAATATATTTAATAAACAAATAAAATTCTCATAATCGTAAAATAAAAAAAGTTAGGTTACAAAAACTTAAATTACAGCTTCATTTCATGTCGCAGCTTATTGTATGCAGTCACTTTGTTTTCAAATAACTTTTTAGATTCTTAACCTAATACTTTGTGGGGTATCCCTTCTTCTTAATAACATTTTTTAAACGGTCTTTCATCGAAGAAACTAATTTCATCGTTGTTTCTGAAGGAATTTTTTGCCATTCTTCCAATAAGGCACGTTTTAGATAATTTTTGTTGAAAATCTCCCTTTTGCGATTTGCCAAGTCCAAAATATTCCACAAATTTTCAATGACATTTAGGTCTGGAGACTGTGCTGGAGTTTGAATTACATGGGGACAGTTCCAGATGATCCATGTCTTAACAATTGCTGCCGAATGCTTTGGGTCGTTGTCTTGATAAAGACGGAACCCGTTGCGTATCCCCAGTTCTTGGGCTTTTTGGAGCAAGTTGTCCTTCAAAATGTTTAGGTACATCTTTGCGTCCATGATACTTTCAATAAAAACATGTCTTCCAACACCCGAAGCCGCCATACAGGCCCAAACCATTACATGACCACCGCCATGCTTGACTGTGGGTTTTAGGTGCTTGGGGTCCAGCTCTGTATTCGGCTGCCGCCAAACATATTGCTTCCCATCAGATCCAAACATGTTAAATTTGGACTCGTCTGCGAAGATCACGTCATTCCAAAATGAAATTGGGCGCCCTACATGCTCACGGGCATATGTTAGTCGTTTGCCTTTATTTTTCTTGCTTATGAATGGTTTTTTTCGAGCTACTCGACCGTGGAAGTTGTGTTCGTGCAACACTCGCCGGATGGTATCTGCACTACATTTCTTGCCCATTTCGTTCTCCACCTCCACAGCTAGTTTTGGAGCCGATAGCTTCGGGTTTGCCTTTAATTTTCGGACTATTCGGCGTTCTTCGAGTTCATCGAAAATCTTGTTCGGCGCATTTCGACCCTTGTCTACCACTCGATTTTCATGGACGAATCGCTCAATTATTTATTGAACTGTGCTGGGACCTAAATTAACTATTTCTATAAGCTATAGCACGTTGACTTTTTCCCTCTTTAAAGAATTTGAGAACTAATTCTCGAAGTTCAATTGATGTGCGTGGTCCCATTTTTGTGATTCCGCCAAATTTGTGTATTTAGAAGTGACCAAGTCGTAAAAAAAGTAAAATATATCAGAAAATGTAGTGAGAAAATGGAAAGAGGAAGAATTTGCGATTTTCCCGCCTGAAATTAACTTTTTTCCAACACTTAAAGTGCCTGCATACAATAAGCTGCGACATGAAATGAAGCTGCAATTTAAGTTTTTGTTACCTAACTTTTTATATTTTACGATTGTGAAAATTTTATTTGTTTATTAAATATATTAAGACCTTACTCAACAAATCTGCATTTAAATTTTGAAGATAGCTCTCATAGTTTTGCTGCAGCAAAGGTTTGAAAATTTATATTTTTGCTGCATAAAATAAGCTGCAAGCCACTGTATGTCTTAATGTATTTCTGGTATAAATATATAATATGGTAATTTACTTAATTCTGAATTAACTTTCGTTATTAGTGGTCTATGATATGAAAAATAAATAGCAAAGTTAAAAGTTTGTACATCTGTTAAATGCATAGTAAGAACAATATCAATGCATGTATTATTTCTTGTCCTAGAAATTCCTTCATAAATGTGAGAAATGATTGATTAGTTGGGTCCAAAGTATACTTAAGAAGGTAGCCGCACTTGCTCGCTCTCGACTTCTTAGTTAAGTGTCAAAATGATAGAAGAAAGAGAGAGAGAGGGAGGCGCCATTGCAATAACACGTAAAGTCTGTAGCACAAGAAGTTAAACACGAAAAAATCGTCCGCGGAGATGCGTCGCTCACAACTGCTGCTAACAGACTGACAATTTAAGAAGTGAAAAGAGGGCGAGAGAGCAAGTAATGCTACCTTCTTAAGTATACCTTGGTTGGGTCTTTGAAATCGATATTGAGATCACCGAGAATAGTTGGTAGTGTATCATAATTCTGTTCTGCGATCACTTCAAATAGGCCAGCAGTTTTATGACTGTATGCCATCTAATGCAACTGAAGGAAATGACATATATCTATTTGGCTTGTTCCTGGTGAAATGTAAACAGCATCGATTAAAAAGCGATACTCATTTATGTTTAATTTAATTGAACATATATCTCCAATAGATTCATAGGTGGAACTAATACGACTAATTTGCTGCGTGTTGAATTGTAAAAGATTGTAATTTTTTGACTGACGGTGTATTGCTGCTTCATTTTGATAGATAGCTCCTCCCGATCTGATTGCATTTCTTTTGAATTTGGTATGTTTGAAGGCTGTAAGGGTTGGGTCATTTTTGTTTTCAAGTCATGTTTCTAAAAGTAATTGAATTTGTGCCTTTGACAAGATCGTATTTGTAGAAATATCCATTAAACGGGCTTGTAAGCTTTGAACATTCGTTTCTTGGATAATCGGGGTAACCGAATCTGTTTGATCGCGACAAACGAGGTATTTTTTTTCATACTGACTTAGCATGTTTGACAAACCATAAAATTTTCAACAAGTTCTATTGGAAAAACATTTTTTAACAAATCCACGCTGTTCACTGGTGCCTTGCGAACATTGCGAACTACTAACAACCAATTTTTTCTCCGTAAAACTTTTTTGAACTCAGCATCAGTTAGAATGAAATCCGTCATTTTTGTACGTCTTGATAGGTGAGCTTCAGTTTCTTCTAGTTCGTCGAATTTGTTTTCAGCAAGACGCTTCCGTTTTTCCCGATATCGACGATTTGCTTCAGATCTTCGTAATCGTCTTTCTTCATCAGCAGCAACTGGATGAATGTTATCAACATTAATTGGATGTCTTTATCTACAATATAGTGCACTGTTGTTTAAATCATTCATTTTAATATAAAATAAACAAAATTTACCGTCAATTTCGCGTATTTGCGTTTATATTGGTTTGTCGGTTAATAGCAACTGGAACTATGTTGTCAACATTTTGTGCGTTTTTAAACGGAGCTCTGTTTATTGCATTCATTGTAATATAAACTAATCCATATTAACCTGTTCATATTATTCATTGTAACAAGATATGTAATATTGTATGTAAATTTTACTTAATATCATAATGTTTTCACTTTATAGCATAATGTTATTTGATTTTTTGATTTAGTTGTTTTTTTTCTAAAAGCTCTTTGTCAAAATGAAAACTCTAAAGCTTGAAGCTCTGACTTGAAAGCTTTTATGTCAAAAGCGCTTATAAGGTTTTTTTTCATAGAATTTACCCCAGCCCTACGACATTCTCATATAAAAAAATGATTTTCCAAACAGCTGTATTGATCGTAAGGTTGGCAGCACATTTAATGCGATAGTATCTGAACGATTAGGGTTAACTTTGCATTGAGAAAACTGTAAAAAATTTGTATATGGGTGTATGTGCGTTTGTTTCATTGTGCCGGGCATGTTTGTCGAGGTTTTTGATATTTTAGATATTTACCTTTTTTTTGAGCAAAATTGTTTTCTAGTGTCATAAAACTAAAAAGGTTTAACAGTATTTATGAGCATCACTGAAAACTGAAAGTTGGCTGTGCATATGCTGCACTTTTAAATTTTGTACGTAGCAATTGTATATCATTTGAGAAACAGTTAAAATTAATTTTTTTTAAGTTTCTTTAACTTGTTAATAAGTTGACAACCATAAAGTTGCAACTGTTGGGTTTCTTCATCACCAATCTTGGCTCTAGAGCACGGGCTGCGGAAATATAGGCGTTTCATCCAAGTTTTTTCTGCAGATCTTTGTTTGTTGTCAATTGCTATCCTCCTACCAAATTTGGAGACTCTATCTCAAAGTTAGTAAAATATGGTGGAAGGGGGCTGGGGGCGGTATAGGTGGGGGCGGCATCCAAATTTTTTGGGTTTCTTTATCTGGCTCTAGCTGTGGAAGATATAGGCGTTTCTGATTTCAATATGCAGGGGGCTGGAAAACTGAGGGGCGTGGCTCCAATACTTTGATGCAGTTTTTTAGGAAGCGTTAACAGTTATCTTCCGACCGAATTTGGGGACTCTAGCTCAAACACTTTGGAAAATACACGCATTCCCGTTTTAAGTGAAGCGTTGAGGCGGTTTGGGGCAGCTTGGGCAGTATGGATTGGTGTGGCATCCAAAGTTTTTATGCATATTTTTGGAGGTTGTAATCACCTATCTTGGCAACAAAATTTGGCGGCTCTAGCTCAAAAACTGTGGAATATATAGGCGTTTATGTCTTTAATCTGCAGGGGGCCGGAAGCGGAATGGGTTGGCGTGGCTCTAAAATTTTGGATGCAATATTTTGAGGGTTGTTAGTAACTATGTACTCCTCAATTTTGGTAGTTCTAGTTGTAGGGGCGTGCGAAATGGGAGGATTTATCGATTTCGAGTTATCGAATTTATCGATTTGCAAGCCCCCCAGTTATCGTAGAACCCGAATCTTGGCACTTTATCTGTCCCGGCCATATATTAAGATATGTGCAAAGATTCAAGTCTCTAAAATGAAGGGTGTGGAAAAAAGTTGCGTTCATATAGACGGACAGACGGGTGGACACCATGACGGACATTGCACAAACTTAATATACTTTTTACCTTCGGTTTAGTTGATGGATTATTGAAATTGCTAAAGCACTTTAAAGTATTTAAAGTATTTGCTTATTCTGTGTTGTTTTTCGTCTACTAACAACAAACAGCTTGTCTATTTTTCTTGCTCTTGCTTGCCAGCATCAGTCCTTTCCCGCTTTCGTCAGCTCTTATGCGACGCTCTTCTGATTTTTACCGTTTCTTGAGTGCTCGTTGCATAGACACTTTCATACTTTATTCTTGCACTCTTCTTTTTGTTTGATAAAGAATATCAATTGTTGTAGGTAATTTATTTATTTATTTAATTATTATAAATATGCTTGTTTGCTGCAGTAAGATTGCAAATTGGTTGGAACAAACAAGCAAGAATCATAGCTCTTTTTTGCGTCGGTTAAATTTGTTTCAGTAAAAAGGCGTTTTTGGTATTTATTAGTAATTGTTTGAACAAAATAAATTAAATAAATAAATAAATATTCTTAGCTTGAGCTATCGCGGATAAAATAAAAAACTAATGAGTGTTAGAACTCACGAGCGATGTGTTAACAGCTGCTTGTACCTGTTTGGTTGCTTTATATTAGCATAAAAAAGAAAAGAATAGTTTATTGAATTTAGTTTCCCTTTTATTAGTATAATTTTTATTTAATGAGGCTTTTTATGCAGTGATCTGTGTAATTGCAACTCTGGTTTAAATTTATGGTCGACAAACATTAATCGTTGCCATCGATTGTTTTATTTGTTAACAAATGATTATTGATTGAGAGAGAAACAAGTAAATAAAATGGATTTAGCAAAAGAACTTTTGAGTGCGACAGGTATGGCGGTTGAGGCATTGGATTTTGGGCTCTTTCACCTTCAACGTTTCGCAAATTGAATGCAAACTGCTGGAGCGCTTTACCATGTCCTTATAAATATCGCTCCGAACATTATATAAATGTTCGTGCTGCTCATATTGACTTAACAGCAGTTCAATCAACTCTCTTGTCCAAAACATTTTAATTAATAATTTTAAACCACAATAATGAACAACGTATTTACTAATTGCGGCAATAGTTGCATGTGCGATATTTCGTATCGATAATTTTAATATTCACATCGAACACTGTGCAACTCTGTGTTTACATGTAATCGGAATAGGGCAAAGCAAAATGAGAAAATTGAATCATTGCTACCAATGTCATGAAGCATTGCTTGCAGCTGTTTCACCACTACCCCCTTTGCCAACAAACGAATGCAGCAGAAGCAAAAAGTTCATCGTGTAAAAGGGATCTTATTGGAATATACCCGCTGCTTTCTATTATGGAAGGGCGGGATCGACTTACATATATGAACTTTGTGCAATTCTACAGCTTAACGTGAGAGCTTTATTTACATTCCGCAAAAAGGTTTGGTATTCATATCCAATAAAAGAACTTGCATATAATTATGTAAGTGTTAGAGTGTTCATTGAAAATTATTTAATATTGGTACAAAGGGTATTTTTGCATAGGTCATATATGTTTCAAACGCACTTTAATCGATGGGCCGCTGAACGCAAAGGGAAACTGAACAAAACAACAACGTGCTGGCTTGTCGTAGCTGAGACGCACAAGCTGCACAAAGAGTAAATACCCCTTGAACCAATATACAATAATTGTCAATAAAAACTCTAATATTTGATTTTAATATATATATTGTTTATGCTAGAATATAAACAATAAACAATGCTAGAATATAAACAAACATGTAAAATTGAAATTATATTAAAGAATCTCAAGTTTTGCTATTCAATTGCACAAAGTTCATATTAAGTTATACTACCCTACAAACTTGGACACATCGTTAGCAAGACTTTGTATTTTACAGTTATTCTCTGCCGCTACACCAATACAGTCATACTCAGATGAATATGTATATGAAATTTTGCAGTCGGTCCACGAGTGCACGCTAAATTTGTTCGTAGTTCGAGCCCGTTACAGTTCGGCACGCCCTTTTAGCAGAGCTGCACGCTAAATTGTTTGCATGTATTATCAAATGGAAGAAACGTGTACCCGTGGCTATAGATGTTAACACATCAAAAACAACTTCTAAGATGTTTTCGCCTCTATCCATTTTAATCTTGTTTATTTACATGTTTGTGCTGAATGAAGTAGAAAAGTGTGACCAGATTGTGTAAACACAAAAACTGATGAGATTTTCAATTTAAAGGCCAATACGCAGACGACAAAACAGCGCCCGTACCGTAAAAACTTCATATAAAAAAATGGTCCCGTACACCGTCCATACAGTAATAACATAACCCAATACGCAGCTCTGTTAGTTACGGGCCGTACGGTAATGTTGAACAATGAAAATGTAAAAATTTTATTGCTGCCGTAAATAGCTGAACATATTTACGGTAGCGAAAAGGCATCTACACAAGACTGTTAGTAAATTTTTCTGAAAAAATTTACAAAATTGACCAAATTCAGGATCCAATGCCACAATTATTGGTTTGGCAGTCAATGCTGCTCAAGAAGGAATAAATAATTTCAGAACAAGATACAATTTAAATAACATATGTATTTTATTCAACTCAATTACTCTCGTAATGTCAATGCTAAGGTCTGTTGGGAGAATTTGCAAAGTCTTTTGAGTTGTTTTGGATCTGGTGTTGGTTGCGCAAGTTATTGCCAGTACATTTACCATTTCTGATTCCATCTTTATTTATTTATTATTGCAAAATGTAAACAAACAACGAAACACAGTTGCTTTTCCGATTTTTTAAGAGAAAGTAATCGACCTACCACCACAATATGTGAATTTTTCAACACTTGTCGTTACGGTCAGTAAAGTTTGTGCATTACGTTACGGGCGCTGTTCACTCGTCTCCGAACAGGCCTTAACCGATGAGAATAATGTGAATGCCAACAATTTTGGTCGGTCAAAAAAAGCTACAGAAAAACCGATCGTGTGCTGGGGGCTTTAACGTTTAAAGTATATATATATTCTTGATCAGCATCAATAGCTGAGTCGGTATGGCCATGTCCGTCTTTATGAACGCGTAGATCTCAGAGACTACCAAAGCTAGCGACTTCAGCGACACCGCCTGTTATCCATGCTGTTGCCTCAACTTTGGCAGCAAGATACTAATAAAAGTAGTTAGTTTGGCCTATCAAAATGTTCGAGGCCTTAACACTAAACTTTCTAAATTTTATGTAAACAGCTTATCCTTTGATTCACAGATAGTTGCACTCACAGGAACCTGGTTAAAACCTGATATATCTGATTATTCCGTTTTGACTAATAAGTATAATTTTTACAGATGCGATCGCACCTCCCGCAAGGGGGCGGTGTTCTCATTGGTTTTGACTCCTCTATTTCCTCTGAACGAGTCATTCTCATGATCATCCGGGTATTGAGATTCTATGTGCTAAAATATCATGAACCGGCCGCTCATTGTATATTACTTGCTCATATATTCCTCCACATTCTGATAATAACATATAAATATCCCATCTGTATGCCCTGCAACTTGTTTCGTTGTTGTTGACGGATATGGATTATAGTGGTTGGTGATTTTAATTTGCCACATGCTGTATGATCTGCGAATGACACATCTTCGGCGCAATTACCAGCAACTTCTGATGATTTTATTGATGGCCTTCTAGAGTTAGGTCTACCACAAGTTAACAGGACGTATAACTGTAGTAATAAAATGTTAGATTTGATATTTGTTCCTGACTCGGATTGTAGTAATGTTGGTAGAGTACCCCCGCTTGTGCTTCCAGAAGATACCTACCATCCAACCTTAGAAGTCTCCTTTGTAATTCTTAACCCTAGTCCAGCATCTAATAATTCTTTAAAGATCCGTTGTTTTCGTAAAACTAACTTTACTAAATTGAATGATATTCTTCAGCATACTAATTGGTCTCACCTTTATTCTTGTATTTATATTGAAACTGCCATTGCCATTTTTTATAGGACTTTGAATTCACATTTAGATATCTGTGTGAAATGAAAAGAAACCACCTTGCTTTACAAGGGAACTATCAAAATTAAAAAACGTGAAGACAAAATCTTATAATAAATTAAAAAAATCTTGAAAAACCATAGATTTATCCTCGTGTATTATGGCAAAGTCTTACGTCATTTATGTTGACACTTTTTTTTATAACAATTATCCGAATCGTTGCAGATCAAACTTTCCTCGTGATCCGAAACAGTTTTATAAAATTGTTAACTGAAAACGTAAATCTTCTTGCTTGCTATCATCAGTATACCTTGATAATACAAATGCAAGTTCCGATCAAGCAGTGGCTGATCTATTTGTTGAGTGTTTCAATCAGTATACACATTGAGTTTATATAGTTGCAATAATTCCTTTCCTTTTCAAATTCAAACTTCAAATTGCATATATGTCCCAGTTATTACTGAGTGTACGCTGCTAACTGACCTTAACTCTATTAAACCCATATTCTTGCCTGGCCCAGATGGAGTGCCAGGTTGTTTACTTAGATTCTGTGCGGATTCACTTTGTAAACCCTTACATAAATTATTTAACTTAACGATCTTCCTGCAGTTATTACTAACTCTCGTGTTTATATGTTTGCTGATGATGTTTAAATTTGTTTCACTTATAATGATGATTCTCTATGTAACTTACTTCAATCGGACTTGGGTGCACTGTGTCGGCCTGGTGCCGTTGTAACTTTCTAAATTTAAATTGTTCAAAATGTAAAATCATGACTTGATAGAGGTACCCCTCATACTGCTCATTACTTGCTTGATGCTTTACCACTTGTCCGCTTTTTGGCATCACTCTTGATAGCAAATTAAAATTTGATTCTTACATATCGTCGATGGTCAATAAGGCCATAAATGTTTTTGGCTGTATCAAGCGGTGGTCAAAAGAGTTAAATGATCTCTCACCACTAAAACGCTATATACAATCATAGTACGTCCCATCCTGGAGTATGGATCTTGTTTGTGGTCCCCGCAATACCAGATTCACCAGGATAGAATTGAATCTGTGCAGAAGAAATTTCTTCTGTTTGCGCTTAGAAGTTTTAACTGAGTTCGTGGGATAGACCTACCCCCGTTTTCAAGAACACTTCTTTTAATTAATCTTCCTTCCCTCTTGAACCGTAGTGGTGTAGTATTCATCACTAATCTACTTAATGGAGAAATCGACTCATCAGTTCTTCTTAGTCGAATAAAATGAAATGTTCCTATTAGATCTACACGTAACTTTTTACCCCTTAGCAACAAGAATTCATATAATATATATTATATTATATGAATTCTTGTTGCCCTTAGTCTCGATCGTTGCTCCAGCAACTATTTAATTCATGAACCATTTCGCGTTATATGTTCTGACTATAACATGGTTTATTCTCGTGTCTAATGGATACCTCAACTCAAGAACTAAAACGATCGACCATTTTTTCTTTATCTGATTGTAACCACTAATCACTAATCTACCGCTGGTCTGATTGGGTTTTTCTAGGTTTTTCCCAATCCATGCAACAAATGTTGGCCCACTTATTTTCTCGTTGAATTTCCCAGAATTAATCATTTTAACTTTAATTTACTTTAAGGTCTTTAACTAAACTTATATTTAACTTTTAATTAAATTATTTAACAATTAGGGTTTTCAGAAGCTAAATTTTGATCGTAAAGTGTTATATAATTCAGTGTAGCTTGTTAGTGCACTTTTTACGTTTCTTTTGCCGTATTTGTGCTAAGTCAGCTGTTTGCCAGTTTGATGACAATACAATCGACAGTTAAACTGAATTGAGCAAGAAAATTGCATTACTGTTTGGAATAGGAGATGGTGGAACAATAGGCATGATAACAGACCACGTGCAGCGGAATGAAGAAAACTTTGCTTATGTCGCTTCTGCCACTGTTAAAAACATCAGTTTAGTCTTTTAAGTTAATAAATAAAAAAATTTGCTTGCTTTTACAACCAAAACTCGCCTAGTGTGACCTAATTTCATTACATCCATAATCTCGCAAATAGCTGATGTCATACATAGTCTGGCAGCCACACAATAACAAATATAATATAATAGTAGCAAACATACCAAGGGGCATGTTTGCTGTGTTAAACATGCTTTCGTGTGTTTATTGTAAAGATTTATAATAACCACTTAGTACTTTACGACGATGGCATAGCTACTGAATACAATAAATAATTTTATTTTATAAATTGTTTTGCATAAATTTTTATTTTATGTCAGCTACTCATTGCTGACAATAAATAAATGAAAAAACAAATAAAGAAGTAATCGCGCCTTATGTGTGCGGCTGTACTGTTGCTATTATTACTCTTGGTCCAGCCAAACTTGCTTAAATATATTTTTAAAAGCAGACTTAATATTCAGCTTTCAACATTAACTCTATCTCGTAACGCTCCGTGTTCAGCAATAAAGTTGCTATGGGCTACTATTTTTTATTTATTTACTCAGTATTTTTAAAACACATCAAGATAAGATAAGATATAATATATTTAAAGTGAGTAGCGGCAGAGTTTTTACGTAAAATGCAAATGCTTTTTTTTCTTCTCTTGATCAAAACGCAACATTTTTCGCGTGTCACAGCATATTTGAATTTTGGTGTTCTGTAAACGGATTCGCACAATTTACCCTCACCGAAAACTGGCAAAAGCCCGATACAAAGATTAATATACTGTTATACTATAAAAACATTGCTTTAAGCTGCTATCCATTTGACCTTGTGGAAAATCTGGAGGTATACAGTCCATGTGAACCGTTAATTTATCTGATGTACCTCTAACCTGACTTCGCCGACGAAGTCTTACTGCAGAAACACTACCCATTTTTATTTTGATGTCATAAAATGTTTCTAGTTCCTCAACTTTACTTAACAATAACGCGAAATCTCGTTCAGCATTTTGCAGAAATTTACATCGAATTTCATAATTTCCAAAAAATAAACAATTGTAAAGTTGTTGTATGCGAAACTCAAGCTGACGCATTATGTATTTGCTAGTGAGCTCAGTCATAGCAAACACATCGAATGTAACGTAGAGATCATGTCCAGCTGCACATTTAAAGATTTTTGCCGAGTAAAGCTCCAAAAGCTCGATGTATTCGTTAAAGCAGCCTATATCACTTTTCAAATTCCAGTTTTCTAAAACATTTTGCTGAACATCGGCGTAGTAAGTGAAGGTTTTAAGGATCCCCAGTAGTGTGTTTTGCGTGAATTCAAGTGCTTGGTCCAAAATTTCACAAAACATTATGTGAAAGAACTGCATTTCCACAAAATATTTTGTTAGAAGCACTTTTACCAAAGTAGGCTGCGTTGCAGGCATTTGACGAAGCTGAAACAGAAGGTTATAACTTGAATTTTTTGATACTTCGTAAAAAATTTCGGAATCATGTGCAAACAATTTTGCTGCATGGGCTGCTGCATAGAAGAATGCAGACAAATTATGTAATTTGGTTTTCTGTTGTTCCGTACTTTGATAGTTATCGTCTAATCTGCTAAGCATCGTAGATGTTGTTAAATTTTTTTGAAGATTTTCCAGAAAATTTCTTAGCTGATTTTGAAGAGATTGCTTTGAGTTCTCCGCCAACTCCATAACTTCAAAAAATTGACTTGGTATGTGTCCTCCTCCCAATAATTCCGTCCATTTATCAAATATATTGCCAACAGGCTCTGCTTTTAAAGATGGTAACATCGCTGCTATACAAAGCCACAAACTGATATGTTTCCAACGACAAATCATATACTAAATTAAACAACAATATGCACATATATTAATACAAATTTTTATGGTTTCACACAAAACTGATATTACATAAAAAATAAACTGACACCCTCAGTTGAAAAGATCAGACACAAATGACAAAATACTACACATACAAAGAAGTAATAAGCACAACATCTAAATATAACTAAAGATGTTTTACACTGTGGACGGAATTTCAAGACAGCGGCGAAGCATCATTCAAAGTGCAAATGGCGAATAGCAAAATACTGAAAGAATGGAAAGTTTGCTACAGCAGTCCGAACAAGTTTAATATTATACCAATCAAAAAGTATTTTAGACCTGCTATCTAATGTAGAAAACAGGGACCGTAACGGTTATAATTTGTATTGTAAACAATTACAAAATAAAAATTATTTCATAAATTTTAATATAAAAATTATTTTTAATTATTAAATTAAATTTTTATGATAAAAATACAAAATAATTATTATATTTTGATTTTTATAATAAAATTAAATCATAACTTTTATCAGTAACTTTTATTTTAAAAATTTAAAATAAGAATTACATTTCAATTTTTATAATAAAAATTGAAAATAAAAATTGAATTCAAATAACTGTTAAACGGAGGGAGCTAGATAACATGTCGGTATATATATATAATATACGCATCAATACCTTTCATTTGATATATAATTTTGTATGTACAAACGCATGTACAGCCATACATACATATATGCATGTTTACACAAAAGTCTAGCTTGGAACTTGCTTAGACCGCCTTATCAGCGGCTCAAGCGTTAGCGCAAAAAAGTTAATGAATAAGAGTGAACAATTTTAAGATAAGCAAGAGACAATAACAGAAGTATCCAAAAGTATTTTTACACCGATAAAAAATATTTTTGTTTATTTTAAATGGTGCTGCAATAATATTAATTTTTGTTATGAGAAATGCACACAATATTTTTTAGAAAATATTTATGCCATGTTCTGATATACCAGTTAATCACGTTATTAGCGTCGTTGACGTGATTTAAGCGCTAATCATCGTGTAAACGCGCGTTTAACTCATACAAGAACTGTCAAACGTAATCACTTCACTGACGTGTTTAACTTTTAATCATGATGTTTATTGGAGTGCAACCCTGTGTTTGTTTAACAAAAACCACAGATGGCGCTGTTTTTGCATATTTCAAAGCTGATTGCTATGAAAAAATTTAAATTTGCTAGAAGTAATCATATGCAAACAGCTGTTATCTGTCACAAAAAGAACAAAGAAGTAATGGCAGCAAAAAAAAAAAGAGTTAATTGGTGCGATGGGGCAGAAATTTGCCTCATAGAAATATGGCAGAGCAGATTGCAACATCTGCGATCTGCCAGAAAAAACTCGCACATCTACGAGGAAATGGCGGTAGAAATGCGGAAGTTTGGCTTTTACTTCACGTTTTGATGTTTTGAGCAGATCCTCCATTATTTTTGCCATATCAAAAATTCTTATCATATAAAATATAATTTGAATAACATTTGGCGCCATCTTTATTCACTTTTCTTTAATTTAGATTTTTTCTGCTGTTTGCTATTCAGTTTGCTTGATTTATAAATGTAAACAAACAGCTGTCAAACTTAATCTTGTGCGAAACAGCTGTTTGAAGTGTGAACGCATAAGTTTATCGCAAGTTGATTATCGTACTGACGTGATTAACTTTTCATAGTGTGAACATGGCATTAGATATATACACTCAGAAAAAAACTCGTTCTAAAATCACGACCATTGGTCTTGATTTTTACGTATATGTATATAATGTGTGTGTATACTTTTATCAACCTCTGTACACTGGATAGTGTACAAAATAAAAACAATTCGGTTTGCGATAAGAAGTGGTTAACGCAGCATCGTTAAAATGTTTCTATGCATCGGTTCTTGTTTTGTTTGGTTATTGATTGCGATGGGTCGTAAACGTGATGCTATTGTGCGTGAGTTTTTCGATTTTAAATCGGAAGATGGAACTCCGAAGTGCAAAATTTGTAAGCGTTCCTTTCAAGGCTCTTATTTTACAAATTTGAAGAGGCATCTTCAGGAGTGCCACGCCGATGCCTACAGATCTGAGATAAACCAGGAAGAGAGTGAGCCAGACGTGAAAAAAAAGAAATTTTCAGTGTCTATGTCAGCAGTGGAGGTAAAGAAAGCTTGCGTGCAACTTGTAACGGAAGAAAAAGTGCCGTTTGAATTTTTTGATTCTGCGCCTTTTAAAATGCTTACAGAGCAGATTTTTCATGGACTAGATTTGAGTCCAATAACATCTCGTAATGTTATGCTGCATGTGTCGGAAAAATATGAGTTTGAAAAGAGCATACTGAAAAATCGGATTAAAGATAAAATGCTTTCACTCAAAATTGATATAGCTTCCCGACACTCTAAAGGCTTACTGGGTGTAAACGTTCAGTACTACCGCAATCATGCCATTGAAGTGAAGACATTGGGTGTAATTGAGCTGCATCGGAGACACACAGGGCTCAATTTAAGCGAGGAGCTGATGAGTGAAATAAATGTTTGTTCAATCTCGTCAATCCGCTGTGCTGCTCACTCCATGCAACTTGCAGTAAAAGACTTCTTAAATGATAATTAATGTAGGCAATGAAAAATTTTGTATTATAATTGTCTAGGCTAGCAATTGCTACCACGGCTCTACCGTTGCCAACCACTGATGTGCCATCAAGGTGGAGCTCAACATACGAAATGCTTAAAAGTGTTTGCGTTTATGAGGAGTTCGTCCTGGAACACCTGCCTGCAAGTTTGAGGTTGACAGATAAGCAATGGGCTGACATCAAGTTGTTGCTGTCTGTGCTGGAGCCGATTTCTATAGCCACTAAAAAGTTGCAAAGCGAACAACTTTATTTTGGTGACTTTTACAAGCTTTGGTTAGAAACAAAATTAACTATTAAGTCTATGATTAGTAATATTCATAGTGAAGATCTAGCCAATAGCTTGGATAGTCGTGAGAGTATTCTTACATCTAATGAAGTTATTCTCTCTGCAATTTTTTTGGATCCCAAAATTCGGCGGATTCTTCTTAAGAATCATCTCCAGCAGGCGGCAGCCAAAAACCATTTGGTAGGACTGATGCGCCAAATTCTAGCACTGATCAAGAAGGTAAGCTTTATGAAAATAAACATATTTACATGACAATTAAATAATACGCTCTTTTTATTTATTAGGAGTGCCCAACAAATGTAAAACAGGTTTCATTAGAAACTCCTGTGCAAGAGTCAATTCCAGCGGAAAATGCTGTTGAATTAACTTCGCAAAGCACGTGCTCACTTTTAAATGAATTTTTAAATTCTATCGAGGTGGCCTCTGAGTGCGAAGAGTCTGAGGAAGAGGATGAACCGGAGCTTAAGTTGGCGATAACGGAAATTCAGGGGTACTCGCCAAAGCCAATAGATTTAAACGTGGACATTATGAGCTACTGGGAGAGCAAAAAGTTCACCTACCCTCGGCTGTACCGCCTGGCTTCCATTCTTCATTTCGTGCCTGCTACACAGGTATCAGTGGAAAGGGCATTTTCAGCACTTAAATTAGTTGTGACTGATCTAAGATGCAACCTTTCCGCTGAGTCAATCAAGAAGATAATGTTTCTTAAATTAAATAAATAGAAATCGTTATCTCATATCGTATATTGTTTTCATTTTGCAACTTCCAACCTAGACTATTGTGTAAACATGCATATATGTATGTATGGCTGTACATGCGTTTGTACATACAAAATTATATATCAAATGAAAGGTATTGATGCGTATATTATATATATATACCGACATGTTATCTAGCTCCCTCCGTTTAACAGTTATTTGAATTCAATTTTTATTTTCAATTTTTATTATAAAAATTGAAATGTAATTCTTATTTTCAATTTTTAAAATAAAAGTTACTGATAAAAGTTATGATTTAATTTTATTATAAAAATCAATATATAATAATTATTTTGTATTTTTATCAAAAAAAATTAAATTTAATAATTAAAAATAATTTAAAATTAAAAAATTGGAAATTAAAGTTTATCGTTTTTCCGAATATGACATTCAAAAATAACATATTTGTCTATTTCTCACTCGTCGTGGAGCGTATTATGGCCTTCAATTTTTTTCAACTCATAACTATTATTTGCGGTCCCTGGTAGAAAAGTATGTTTCGTAGACTGTCAGTCTGTTTTTCTGTATGAATTAATTTTATTAGCTTCAAATTTGTACCAAACATTCCGTAGTGAAAAACTTTGCATCAAAGTTTAGAATAGGAAAGCAACAAATTAAGGTAAATCCATTAAGCATTTAAAATAATTTTTTTTTTTACAAATTTGCTTTATCAATTTCTAAATAGGGTACAACTTCCATGTGGCGCTCTCTGTGGCAGCTCCTTTAAGCATAGTAACATAAAGGTGGTCTATCCGATATTTTTCGAAAACAATGTTGTGCATTTTTACAGTTGCAAAAAAAAAACAAGTAGAAACTTTGCAGTCGGACGCACCCGACTGCGGTATACTCGATACCAGTAATAAAACAGATTAAAAGAGACCTGATTGCAATGGAGTGCGGATACGGCAGGGGTGTACGCTGCCTCAAAGACTGTCTGGTGCAGATGGGGATGCCAAAAAGCTATCTTCCTTCCAAATTTGGTGACTCTAGCTCAAAGTTTGTTAAAGGTAGGGACTGGGGCGTATGGGGGCGTGGCATCAAAATTTTTGCTGCAGATCTATGTATCATGTCAATCAATAGCTATCCTCAAAACGAATTTTGGGACTCTAGCTCAAAGTTAGAAGAGTGTGGTGGAAGGGGGGATGAGGGCTGGTATGGGGGGCGTGGCGTCTAAAGTTTTGGTTTACATCTATTTATGATCTTAATTGCTAAACCAACCAAATTTGGTGACTCTAGCTCAAAAATAGTAAAATTTGGGGAAAGGGGGGCTGGGGGCGGTATAGGTGGGGGGCGCCATGCAAATTTTTTGGGTTTCTTCATCACCAAGCTTGGCACCAAATTTGGCGTCTCTAGTGAAGCATTGTGGCGGGTTGGGGCAGCTGGGGCGGTATGGTTTGGCGTGGCATCCAAAGTTTTTATGCATTTATTTTGGGGGCTATAATCACCTATTTTGGCACAAAATTTGGTGGCTCTAACTCAAAAACTGTAAAAGATATAAGCATTTATGTTTTTAAACTGCGGGATGGCTGGTGGCCGAAAGGGTAGGTGAGGCTCCAAAACTTTGATGCAGTTTTTGGGGGGCCGTTACCAGTTATCTAACTAACAAATTTTGTGACTCTAGCTCAAACACTATGGAAGATACACGCACTACCGTTTTTAGTGAAGCGTTGGGGTGGTTGAGGGCGGATAGGGCAGTATAGATGGGCGTGGCAGTTTTTATGAATTTGGTTGGGGATCGTCAACACCTATCTTGGCACCAAATTTGATGGGTGTAGCTCAAAAACTGTAGAAGATATGGGCATTTTTAGTGTTAAACTGCGGGGGGCTGGGGGTGGAATGGGTGGGCGTGGCTCCAAAATTTTTGATGCAGTTTTTTGGTGATTGTTAATAGCTATTTTCTCCCCAAATTTGGTAGTTCTAGCTGTAAGGGCTTGCGATATAGCTGGATCTATCGATTTTGCGTTATCGAGTTTATCGATTTGCCAGCCCCCTAGTTATCGTAGAGCTCCAATCTTGACACTTTAATTTACTATGCCATAGATAAAGAGATTTGCAAAGTTTGAAGTCTTAAACTTGAAGGGTGTGGATAAAAGTTGCGAACATACAGACGGACAGACACCATGACGGACATTGCACAAACCTAATATACTCTTAACCTTCGGTATCGAGCAAAATAATAGCATAACCAATCAACTTTTTGTTTGTTTTGTAAAAAAAACATCAATTTCTGTAACTTTTTAAGTGAGTATTTATTTATTAACGCTTAGAGCTTCCCCGAAGGGTTGAGAATAGGTTTTAACTGATTCGATTGTTCGCATATATTCGAAGGCATCTTTGTTTTTTATGTCCTCTGAGATATAACCAGCATTTTGCGCTATCGCACTAGACATTTCGTTGCTTTGTTGCAGTCCTTAAGGAACCTCATTTGCGGTACCAAGTAATTTTTTTTTGTCAAGAAACCAGCTCAAAACACATTATTAATCACTTGAATTGCACTTTATATACTGTTGTAAATGTATTTTGCATTATTTTGACCCAATAACCTAGCCAATCGAACTATTTTTCTGTTAAATTTTCAAAATTTTATAATTTGTTGATAATATTGTCCTCTTTTAACTTTAAAGTGCATCTTACGACTCATTATCAATATATGTTGGGCTACTTACTCCTTAACAATCGAAATAATAGTTATGTGTGTTATGTTAACTTCGAAAAATTAAATACATCTTTGAATATATATACATATTTAGTTTTCTTGACTTAGAATTTTCGTTTCTGAACTCGGTTTTTCGGGTGCTGAGAGCGGCCAGCCAATTGCAAAACGCTTGTTTTGCAGGCCTTGTGTCCCACTCCAGAACTGCAAGTCATTGTGATCGCTGGCTCTGCTGGGAATACGGTCACCTATAGAACAGATAACCAACCGATTTTTATGAAGCTCTCACATGCCAGCGATCATGTAGCCCGTAGACGCATGTATGTGTGCGTCTGTGTGCTGTTCGCTTGCAGCCGTATATGATCTTATTTAAACCTGCATATGTATATTCATACACATACATATATGTATGCCTGCTTGCTTTCAATTACTGGTCGACCAAGCTGAACAGTAGCAAAAACCATAAGCGTGTATGTGTATGTATGCCTTAATACACATACAAATAAATTGGTATGTGCGTGTGCATATGATTTCAGATTTAATTGGTCTTATCCACTTAGATCCTAGCCCAACTGCAGTATTCAGGAGACATCTAGAGTTCTGTTCATTCCCAAGGCTTGAAAAGCTTCACACACGACCCCCAAGGATTTTCGACCCATAAGCATACATCCTTCCTACTCAAGACACTAGAAAGGGAGCTGGGCCTACATATTAGAGATACGATTAACAGTCCACCACAAGGAGTATTGCCTTATAGCAGTGATGGGCACACACACATACCGTCACAATTTTCACACGCATACAAGCACAACTTGCGTGCGCTGCGACGAAAAAAACGAAGTGTGCTCAGCACAGTTTACGCTGCAAGTTAACGTTCATTGTGTTTTTTAACTAATATACGTTTACGTTGTTCTTGAGATTAATGTATCTTTATCATTATCATCATTTACATCATTATCATAATCATAATTATTATTATCATTATGAATATCATTGTGTATAATATTACTATCAATGTTATGAGCATCAATGAAACGCAGAAAGTATTCAGCTTTTAATTGCAAAAGATATAAATTTCTTTGCTCTCCTGAATAAATTTTATAAACCTCGTGGCAAATTGAATAATGCCGTCTTAAATAAAATGTAGCATTGCGGCATACAATAAAATTGCATAACAAGCATTGTGCTCTGCCATACTCATTTTCTATAAAGAAAAACTCATTCTCCCATGTGAGCATGAACATTTTTAAGCGCCACTGTAAAAAATGATAATTTGTATAATGCGCTGCGTGGTGTTTGCCTCTCAAGTGTTCGATATCAACTAAAAAAAAAATATAACATGCTTCGGACCAGCACCGACGACGCGTCGCGACGGCCGAACATTCGAGCTCTATAAATAGCTTCCAATGCTTATAGCGTACGTGTGATTTTGTGCGGTTGGCTGCGGCAGAGGCCCCATGCACACAAGGCAGCATGCTGCCGACAGACGTCGACGTCCGCCCACCACTGCCTTATAGCCTTTTTAGACATTGAGGGCGCTTTCAATAACGTCGTACCGTGGGCGATTACCGATTATCGGAGCTGAGGGTTGAACACCGCATTGTGGGACTGATAGATCAACTGCTCAAGAGCAGGATTGTCAGGGCCACTCTGGGGTCCTTAACCACATCCAGGCACCCCGCAAGGAGGTGTTCTCTCCCCTCTCCTTTGGAAAGTAGCAGTTAACAGCCTGCTGCGCTCCATAGAGAGAGTGGGATGTCAAGTGATCGCTTGCGCAGATGACGTTGCCATAGCCTTCTCGGGCAAATATCCCCAATCTTTATGTGAACGCATGACCTATTCATACACATACAGGAAATCCCACGGATTGAAATAGGGTATGGCACCTCATATCACCCTCTAGCTGTGCACAGCCATCGTCAAGCCTATCCTACTGTACGGATTGTCGGAATGGTGGCCAGCTCTTATCAAAGAATAAAACAATCCACAAGCTTGGCAAGGTACAGCGTGCTGCTGGACTGACCACAACAGGAGCCCTCAGTACGACCCCAACTGAAGCTCTTGATAATATATTTAATCTTCTGCCAATAGACTAAATGGGGAAGTTATTAGCAACTCTCTCTGCCCTGAGCATGAGAGAAACAAAGCAGTGGTCCGACCAGACTAACGGACACTTCAATGGATGGGAAACCCACTTATTCCCAAAAACACGGACTATTGTCGTCCTCAGGAATTCCCCAAAACTCCATTCCATACACTTATCCCCTCAAGGGACGATTGGTGCTCAGGAACGCCAGGGCCGAAAAACTCTGTAAAAATTTACACCGATGGCTCAAAGCTAGACGACCGGGTAGGGGGCGGCCTCTTTTGCGATGAGCTATCCATAAATAAATCTTTCAACGTCCCTGATTATTGCAGTGTGTTTTAAGCTGAGATCGCTGCAATACACGAGGAACTCATCTGCATTTCCGAAATAAGTTGCTCTGCAGCTAGAATGTGCATATTTTCTGTTGCCAGGTTGCTATCAAATCTCTCAAAGCTGGTAGTACCATGCCTCTCCTCTGCTACTGCTCAAACCTAACCTAACCTAGCCACTGTCGAAAATTTTGATATATCACATCTTGTTCGCTGTAAATGAATGTGTGTGTGTTTGCATGTGCATGTGCAGCCCATAAAAACGTAAGCGTAGCATTTGTCTTGACAATCATTGACCTGCCTCAACTATTACGAATTTCGGCAATTACCAAACAAGTTTAGGACTTTTGGCACGTGGCATCCAAATTTTTGATGCAGATCTGTGTATGATGTCAATTGCTGTCCTCCTACCAAATTTGGTGGCTGGCCCAAAATTAGTAAAATGTTGTGGAAGAGGGGCTGGGGGCGGTATGGGCGTGGTTGGTATCAAAATTTGTTGGGTTTCTTCATCACCAATCTTGGTTCTAGCGCACGGGCTGCGGAAAATAAAGACGTTTCATCCAAGGTTTTGCTGCAGATCTGTGTATGATGTCACTTGGTATCCTCCATCCAAATTGGGTGACTCTAGCTCAAAGTTAGTAGAATATGGTGGAAGGTGTGGCTGGGGGTGGTAACGATGGGCAGCGGCGTTCAAAATTTTTGGGTTTCTTCATCAATAATTTTGGCATTAAATTTTGTGGCCTTAGCGCAAAAGCTGGGGAAGATATAGGCGTTTTTTAAAAATGCAGTGGGCTGGGGAAAGGGAAGGGGCTTGGCTCCAAAACTTTAATGGGTAGAATGGGTAGGCATTGATCCAAACTTTTTAATGCAGTTTTTGGGTGTTGTTATTAGCTATCTTCTCCTAAAATTTGGTAGGTCTAGCTGTAAGGGCGTGCGAAATATGTCGATTTATCGGTTTTGAGTTATCGAATTTATCGATTTGCCAAACCTCCAGTTATCGTAGAACTCCAATTTTGACACTTCATATTTACTATGACATAGATAAAGGCATTTGCAAAGTGTCAAGTCTCTGGAAAAAAGTTGCGAATATACTGACGGCGGACACCATTACGGACATTGCATAAACCCAATATACTCTTTACCTTCGGTATCGAGTTTTAAAATTATTCGCAAATATAATATAAAATTTTCGTTTGTGCACTTAACTAGGAACTGTAATTAATAGTTATATGGAAAAACCAACATAATGCGGATTTAAATGTGAAATACAGAAAACATGAACACCTCAAACGTAAAATCAATTAAAAAACTTGATGATCTGGCATTCAGTTCAGAATCAGCTTTTAAGAATACCTGTGGTGATTACGATGAAGATGATAATGAAAGCAACGATGCTTTTATTGCCAATGTACATAAGAAGTCAACTTTGCATATAAATAAGCAATTGGATAAAATGCACATCAGCTCGAAAGTTTTTAACAAGGGCCATATTGATGAGATGGCCGATCAAATAATTAAGACAGGCAATGTCAATGATAAAATTGTTAAAATGTGTGATTGTAACAACATTGTCAAAAACAATTTTTTGAGAGGGAAGGGAATTGCTCAACCAGTAAAGCTGCAAAATAATTCGCTATATGCACTTTGCAGCGCACATCAAATGAGTGTTGGTAATCATAGAGAACCTTTCGAAGCTTGTTGCTGGAAAGAAAATCTACCGACCCTTCTAAAATCTCAGTCACTGGATTTCTGCGATGAGGATTGTGGTGCCTTCAATACTGATCAGCAATTTCATAATCGTCTTCTTCCCAATATTGAAGAAATTCTAATCCGATCTTCAAGTAGTTCACCTAGCTCTGAGAAAATGCAAAACAATCAAGTCGAGTATATTAACAATTCTTCAGAAGAGACACGTCAACGTCCAATAGGCCGTCCAAATATTGCTGCATCAATGTTTCAATCATCTGATCCTCGTCTTATTTATCCAAACGCCCCATACAGCCCTAATGGCAGTCCGTTCAGTAGTCCTCGAGCAGTCCGACGTCGGACTCCGATACGTGAATCACGTAGAATATCCATTGAGAAATCAGGCAGTTTTCTTCAATTAAATCAATATAAACTAATGGATCAAATAGGACAGGTAATTATATATAGTTGCTTATCACATGAATAAAATTAAACATTCTATTGGTAGGGTTCGTATGGACTTGTAAAATTAGCGTATTCTGAAGAAGATTCTACACATTATGCTATGAAGATTCTCTCTAAGAAGCGATTACTACGGCAAGCTGCTTTTATGCGTCGAGGTCCAAAGCAAAAAACATCTCCACTGGATCGTGTTTACAGAGAAATTGCAGTTTTGAAAAAACTTGACCATCCTAATGTTGTAAAATTAATGGAAGTACTCGACGATCCAATGGAAGACTCTTTGTATATGGTTTTTGAGTGGGTTAAAAAGGGAGAAGTTCTTTTAATACCTACCGATAAACCATTACCAGAGGAACGGACGTGGAGTGTGTTTCGAGACTGTTTATTGGGATTAGAGTATTGTAAGTACATTTTAATTAAAAAGCTAGGATTTATGTTTGTTTTTTGGCAATCAAAGATAAAATGCACTAGCAGAAATAAACACAGCTAAATAAGCAGTTATTTCAATCCTTGGATATATCTTTTCATAGGTACTTGATCTTGATCCTTCATAATATAATTGCTTTGTTTTATGTAATGAAATTCTCTAATTCCGCTTAATCGTATTTAGTGCACTATCAAAAAATTATTCATGCGGATTTAAAACCCGGAAATTTGCTGCTGACAGAGCATGGCCATGTTAAAATTGCTGATTTGGGAGTTTGCAATGAGTTTCTTGGAGAAGACTCCACAATAAGTAATGGAGCAACCGGAGGTACACCAGCTTTTCGAGCACCTGAAACTATAATTTTAGGCAAGGTACGTAATACGAAAAAAAGTTGGGAATTGTTTGACACTTAATATTTTTGCTTAGAATGTGTTCTGCGGTCGGGCAGCAGATATATGGGCCCTCGGAGCAACGTTGTACTCATTGGTGTATGGAAATGTACCATTTTTAGCTAGTTCCATACCCTTGCTTTATGAAAAAATAAAAAATGATGTAGTGGCCTTTCCGGACACACCAAAAATAAGTGGTGGTTTAAAAAACTGTATTATTCGAATGCTGGATAAGGATCCAGCTTGCAGGATAAATTTACCACAGTTAAAGGTACACATGTTAACGGTAAATTATTGCATTAATATACATGTTTAACCAATTTTTCAACATTTCCAACTTAGTTTGAGCCGTGGGTTACTAAAAATAGCTCCTTTGCTTTACCAACTGAAGACGAAAACTGTTGCTTGGTACAAGTAGACGAAGAAGATATTAACAGTGTTGTGCATAGCATTCCAAAACTTGATACTCTTATATTAATCAAAACTATGCTCAAAAATCATTCCTTTGGGAATCCTTTCATGAAGAGTACTTCCGGAAGGGCTTCCCAACCAGGCGGTTCAAGGCTGCAAAAGTTTGTCCAAGCTGGCAGATCTAACTCTGCGCCGGGCTCTTACCATAATGCTTTAGAGAGGTAGCTTTACACATTACCAGGCGTTCTGCAATAAAGTTTCTATAAATGCAATGGAATCGTATTTATTTTCAGAGAATCATCATTGAACAGAGAACTTCCAGCGCTAACTGAACATTGTCCTATCAATCAAAATGGCGAAATTTAATAAGTTAAACAAATACCAAATAAAAAATTTGTAATCAATTTCAAAAGCTTTACAAGGGACAGAAAATAATCTTTAGCTATAATTATATATTTACAAGCTAACCCGGTGCGCTTTGCTGCCCCAAGAATACACACCCGACTGACATTGTGTTGTCTTAGCAATATTCCTGGTTTTTTTTCTTGCGCGAAAAAAATAAATACGTTAACAAATAAAAAGTTTTGTTGGTATTACGACACGGGAACAGGCGACATACAACTGGCCATGTAAAAAACATGAATTTTCATTATTGATGCCGCACACACTTAGTGTGTTATTTATTTATCGACATTGCGAATGCCAGCTGCACTGGAAATTGCAACCATTTAAAGTCAAATAGCATGTCGTTCGAAGTCAAAGGAATCCGTGGAATCAAAACGTCTTCACCTTTAAATTTCCTTTTCAATTGTAGCTTCGATGAAGTTGTTCATTAATTTCTTTACCGCAAGTCGGTTACCATTACGTGGCTGGTTTACACTCCGCAACATAATGATAACTGATCCGATTTTTAATTGCAGATTATGAGGTGGTAATCCAGCTAACTCCAGCGAATTTAAAAATTCTGATGGATAATTGACAACATCATCTTGGTTAGAAACGGGTTCAATCGATTTATATGTCATTAATTCGTCAGCTATTTTGTCAGTTTGACGTGCTCTTGTATATCTTTGACTCCCAGCATTGCGGGTTCTGCGACTAAAGTTTGTACATCTAATTGCTGGCATTGTCAAAAGATTTCTTTTTGGTCTCGGCACGGATTTTTAAATGAACCGAGTTTTCACGCACGGATTCAAATTTAAAAATTTATTTTATTTCCGCACACAATAAACTGAGCTGGCAAAATCCTCAACTGAACCCTCCGAGAGGGTGCTGGCTGGGCAATGGGCATTGTGCTGCCTCGTAACAAACGTGAGGTACCCGGTGCGATTTGCCTTGCGTCTGGCCAAAGTGAACCACCCAAACCACTCAAAAGCTTCGGCACTGCGATAGCGCGGGGAGCAAGCCTAAAGGCTTAGACACTAAGAGGGTAAGGGGTAAACCAAAGGAAAGGTATCGTGGCCTGGCAAAGGAGGGCTCCAAACCACTCAAAGGCGAGAGGCCGACCAATGCAACAGATGTCGCCCCGCCCCAAAACAAATGAAGGTACTGTGAATCCACTCGCCTGTGGAAAGGATGTACGATGGCTAGCTAAGGTGAGCTTTTTACCACTCAAAAGCTTCGGCATTGCGAGGGTGTGGAGCATACCAGAAAATAAAATAACATGGAGATGACGGACGGTCAAGCACGGGTTAGGGTCAACGACAGAGGCCGAGGACACATGTCTTCCGGACCCAAAGAGTACCAGTACCCCCAGTAGGGTCGGGCTCAAAAGGTCAAACAAAGGCATGTGAGCCAAAGCCCAATAGAAGGCCGCCCTTAAGATCAGGGCTCGGCTCACAGAATGCGAGCGAGATCTCACAATTGATGAGGTCCGCCAGCTGGAGTGGACCGACCAAAAGATCAAGGATGGTAGGTCCCATTACGAGAAGATGCAGAGCATGGCGTCGCAGGACGTCGGTTTTGCCAATAAGGTGGAGGAGAGCTTGGCCGTAAAACGCCAGCGCTCCGCTGAAACCGCCAAGGCAGAGGTGCCAACCAGCAAGCGGCCCTGAAAAACGCCACTATCGCGGGTAAAGCCAACGGCCAGTGATGTGGCGAGGCGACATTTAATATTCTCGCTCATCGACCGCAGCGACCCAAACGGCAAAATGAAGCCCGAAGCGGACTCGCTTCCCATCTCATTTGATGGAGCGGGCTGGCTCTCCGGCGTCAAAGTTTTGAGCTGCAGGGATAACCACACCCTGAAGATTCGAGAAGATGGCGTGGGGCGTGGGTAGTGTCTATCTGCGACTCAAAAAGCGCCACCCCCTTGACAAAAACACGATTACGTTGGAGGCGGGTGAGGTGGAGAGCGACCTGACAAAGGTCACCCATGCCACAAAAAGTCTAGAAATAGAAGACAACGAGGATGCGGATATTACCTTTGGAGAAGTCCCATCCGTGGAGGATACCACAGCCAACAATGGAGCTGAGGATCATCCAGGTCAACCTGCATAAAAGCAAGTTGGATTCGACGGAGCTTCTGATAACCCTGGAGACAGAGCTCGCCGACGTCGCCTTAGCCTTGAATAGCGTCGGAAAACAAGGTTTCTGGACTAAAACATCCAAACTATCACATATTCTACCCGACAACAGTGAGTAGAGCAAGGGCCATGATCCTAGTAAGGAAAGGTATCTATGCTTACTTATTGTCTAATGACAGTACTGACGACCTAACGGTGATAGCGGCAATACTGATGGCACCCTGCTATATGGCGCATGACATCGACGCGCCACCTCAAGAGCTCACCCGACTAGTAATGGAAGCTGAGCCTGAAAAGCAGCCCCTCATCATCGGAGCAGACACCAACGCACATCACACAGTATTGGGAAAAAACAAAAATAACGGAGTGGGTCATAAAAGGTGCCAGTGTTGTGTTAATTTGTCACCGATGGAAAAATTGCCAAAGACGCGATTGCGATAAAGCAACGGAATCGGGCTAAGCTGAGCTTGCAGGTGCAGCGAAAGTGACGGTGGAAGCAAACGCACTGATTAGGCAAACGGGACTCATAAGGCGACAAGTGAGATTTTTCTTTGTCAAGCGACAGATTGTGGCGCAGCAGAATCGATGGCGAGGCGAATGAACTGATCGCATGACGGAGCCAAGAGTGAAATTGAGAGTTATATACAATTTAAATTTTATATAACATAATAAAACGGAGAGAAAATATAAATCTACAATTAAATTTAATAAGAATTGAATTAAACGGGATTTTAACCGGGGTAATATATTTTTTTTGCTGTGTGATCAAAAAATATAACGCAACGTTGAATTACAAAGGGAAAATATATATTGTTTGTGTGCTGTGTAAGCAGAAAATAATATAAAGCATTTATTCAGTACGGCGAATCTTAACATTCAGTACCAGTGCGATCAGATCCAGGCAGACAAAAGAGCGAAAAGAGCGCTTTGCAGAACTCTCTCGCCTCAAATTTTTGCAGACCAAGTTTGCCGCGCAGAAACTGCAAGCCATTCCTTTGCCTGCTTTGCTTGCGAACGGTGAGCAACAGCAGACTCGAGTCGCTGGATCCAATCGTTGTGCATATGTATGCGTTCATATGTGAGCGAGCTCGCAGCCAGTGTGAGCTGTTTGTAAATAGGGGGGTAGGCAACCAACGGGCAAAATGTATTAGTATATGATTACATGTGAGTTTGGTTTGGCTGGGCTACCTGCTTTGTGCTTTGCCTAGATTTTTTATATTTTTCTCTATGCCTTGCATTTGCATGTGTGTGTTCATGTATGTATATCCAGCTCGTTTGTATGAGTGGTTATTGTTATGGCATTAACTGAACTGTCGCACTTTTAGGATTTTGGCAATTTATAAACAGGTTGAGGAACATAAAGAAGTGCAATGTTAACAATATGTGTATATTTATTATTAGTTTCTATATTTATTACAGGTTTTTTATAACTATTGAAATAACTTAGAACTAATAAAACATAATTACATTGAAACCGCAAATATATTAAAAATACGATGACACATTATAACTGATGTGATGATTGCATATAAATGTCTTAAATTTATCAAAGCAATCCATGCAAGATAAAGTATTTCTTACAAGCAACAACAACAATGTCTCGCCACCCAAAAATCTATCAACGCATATGTCATTGCCCACAAACAGCAAGTTTATATGTGTGTACGCGTGTATACGCCGCGCATCGTTGCCAAAATGAAACAAAAAGTACAACAACCAAAATTATTTATTACTTTTTTTGTTGCTTTTCGGCAACGCTGTATTCTTGTTATTTTCACAAAATTGTAAATCGGCAGTTCTTGAGTTTTGCCTCAATATGCTTATTAAAGTCAAAGTTGGAAAGGTAGTATAAACTAAATATGAACTTTGTGCAATTGAATAGCAAAACTTGAGATTCTTTAGTATAATTTCAATTCTAAATGTTTGTTTACATTCTAGCATTGTTTATTGTTAATATTCTAGCATAATCAATATATATATATTAAAATCATACTTTAGAGTTTTCATTGACAATTATTGAATATTGGTTCAAGGGGTATTTTTTATTTGTGCAGCTTGTGCGTCTCAGCAACGACAAGCCAGCGCGTTGTTATATTGTTCAGTTTCCCTTTGCGTTCAGCGGTCCATCGATTAAAGGAGAGGCGGCATGTCAGCGGACAACAAGAACGGTAAAATGTTGTTGGTACATATTGTATGCAAGTTCGTTTGAAACATACATATATTTCTTGCTGTGCCTGCTTATCGAGGTTTTTGTTATTTTTGATATTTTTCCTTTTTCTGTGTGAGCGGCAAACGCGCGCTTGAATTAACATAAGTATGTACCAATGCACTACTGAATACACTTCCGTAATTTGTGTACATCTTTGCATAACTGTATGGCAAGTATTGTTACAAAGTGTCATAGGGTAAAAATTGGGAAGAGTATGTATGATCAGCAATAGCAAAACTGATATTTGACTGCCTTGGAAGACAAAATTTTGTTTTCTTACTCAAGCGCATTAATGGGGGAAGAAAATTACTTTTGTTGACAAGTGTTTGCAGATGCCTACTTTTTAGCTCAAGATACTTGGTTGGCTAGGTGCATATCAGTTGCTAGTGCAAAAGTTTAATTTTCTAATAGATAAAGGTGCTAAAGAACGCCATCCAAACCAGCAAAAGGGAGTGTTTCCTCCAGCTGTGCGACTCAGCTGATAAGGACCCATGGGGAAGAGCTTACAGGATGGTCTGCAAGCGTATAAGCCCAAACAAAAACCGGTCGCCTACGGAGGTAGTTCTCATGAGGGAAATTGTGGAGACTCTGACTCTAACGTCGGTCAGCGCGGCTTTTCTCCAGTTTCCTCACGTAGAATATCCATTGAGAAATCAGGCAGTTTTCTTCAATTAAATCAATATAAACTAATGGATCAAATAGGACAGGTAATTATATATAGTTGCTTATCACATGAATAAAATTAAACATTCTATTGGTAGGGTTCGTATGGACTTGTAAAATTAGCGTATTCTGAAGAAGATTCTACACATTATGCTATGAAGATTCTCTCTAAGAAGCGATTACTACGGCAAGCTGCTTTTATGCGTCGAGGTCCAAAGCAAAAAACATCTCCACTGGATCGTGTTTACAGAGAAATTGCAGTTTTGAAAAAACTTGACCATCCTAATGTTGTAAAATTAATGGAAGTAGTCGACGATCCAATGGAAGACTCTTTGATATATATATATATAATTGCTTTGTTTTATGTAATGAAATTCTCTAATTCCGCTTAATCGAATTTAGTGCACTATCAAAAAATTATTCATGCGGATTTAAAACCCGGAAATTTGCTGCTGACAGAGCATGGCCATGTTAAAATTGCTGATTTGGGAGTTTGCAATGAGTTTCTTGGAGAAGACTCCACAATAAGTAATGGAGCAACCGGAGGTACACCAGCTTTTCGAGCACCTGAAACTATAATTTTAGGCAAGGTACGTAATACGAAAAAAAGTTGGGAATTGTTTGACACTTAATATTTTTGCTTAGAATGTGTTCTGCGGTCGGGCAGCAGATATATGGGCCCTCGGAGCAACGTTGTACTCATTGGTGTATGGAAATGTACCATTTTTAGCTAGTTCCATACCCTTGCTTTATGAAAAAATAAAAAATGATGTAGTGGCCTTTCCGGACACACCAAAAATAAGTGGTGGTTTAAAAAACTGTATTATTCGAATGCTGGATAAGGATCCAGCTTGCAGGATAAATTTACCACAGTTAAAGGTACACATGTTAACGGTAAATTATTGCATTAATATACATGTTTAACCAATTTTTCAACATTTCCAACTTAGTTTGAGCCGTGGGTTACTAAAAATAGCTCCTTTGCTTTACCAACTGAAGACGAAAACTGTTGCTTGGTACAAGTAGACGAAGAAGATATTAACAGTGTTGTGCATAGCATTCCAAAACTTGATACTCTTATATTAATCAAAACTATGCTCAAAAATCATTCCTTTGGGAATCCTTTCATGAAGAGTACTTCCGGAAGGGCTTCCCAACCAGGCGGTTCAAGGCTGCAAAAGTTTGTCCAAGCTGGCAGATCTAACTCTGCGCCGGGCTCTTACCATAATGCTTTAGAGAGGTAGCTTTACACATTACCAGGCGTTCTGCAATAAAGTTTCTATAAATGCAATGGAATCGTATTTATTTTCAGAGAATCATCATTGAACAGAGAACTTCCAGCGCTAACTGAACATTGTCCTATCAATCAAAATGGCGAAATTTAATAAGTTAAACAAATACCAAATAAAAAATTTGTAATCAATTTCAAAAGCTTTACAAGGGACAGAAAATAATCTTTAGCTATAATTATATATTTACAAGCTAACCCGGTGCGCTTTGCTGCCCCAAGAATACACACCCGACTGACATTGTGTTGTCTTAGCAATATTCCTGGTTTTTTTTCTTGCGCGAAAAAAATAAATACGTTAACAAATAAAAAGTTTTGTTGGTATTACGACACGGGAACAGGCGACATACAACTGGCCATGTAAAAAACATGAATTTTCATTATTGATGCCGCACACACTTAGTGTGTTATTTATTTATCGACATTGCGAATGCCAGCTGCACTGGAAATTGCAACCATTTAAAGTCAAATAGCATGTCGTTCGAAGTCAAAGGAATCCGTGGAATCAAAACGTCTTCACCTTTAAATTTCCTTTTCAATTGTAGCTTCGATGAAGTTGTTCATTAATTTCTTTACCGCAAGTCGGTTACCATTACGTGGCTGGTTTACACTCCGCAACATAATGATAACTGATCCGATTTTTAATTGCAGATTATGAGGTGGTAATCCAGCTAACTCCAGCGAATTTAAAAATTCTGATGGATAATTGACAACATCATCTTGGTTAGAAACGGGTTCAATCGATTTATATGTCATTAATTCGTCAGCTATTTTGTCAGTTTGACGTGCTCTTGTATATCTTTGACTCCCAGCATTGCGGGTTCTGCGACTAAAGTTTGTACATCTAATTGCTGGCATTGTCAAAAGATTTCTTTTTGGTCTCGGCACGGATTTTTAAATGAACCGACTTTTCACGCACGGATTCAAATTTAAAAATTTATTTTATTTCCGCACACAATAAACTGAGCTGGCAAAATCCTCAACTGAACCCTCCGAGAGGGTGCTGGCTGGGCAATGGGCATTGTGCTGCCTCGTAACAAACGTGAGGTACCCGGTGCGATTTGCCTTGCGTCTGGCCAAAGTGAACCACCCAAACCACTCAAAAGCTTCGGCACTGCGATAGCGCGGGGAGCAAGCCTAAAGGCTTAGACACTAAGAGGGTAAGGGGTAAACCAAAGGAAAGGTATCGTGGCCTGGCAAAGGAGGGCTCCAAACCACTCAAAGGCGAGGGGCCGACCAATGCAACAGATGTCGCCCTGCCCCAAAACAAATGAAGGTACTGTGAATCCACTCGCCTGTGGAAAGGATGTACGATGGCTAGCTAAGGTGAGCTTTTTACCACTCAAAAGCTTCGGCATTGCGAGGGTGTGGAGCATACCAGAAAATAAAATAACATGGAGATGACGGACGGTCAAGCACGGGTTAGGGTCAACGACAGAGGCCGAGGACACATGTCTTCCGGACCCAAAGAGTACCAGTACCCCCAGTAGGGTCGGGCTCAAAAGGTCAAACAAAGGCATGTGAGCCAAAGCCCAATAGAAGGCCGCCCTTAAGATCAGGGCTCGGCTCACAGAATGCGAGCGAGATCTCACAATTGATGAGGTCCGCCAGCTGGAGTGGACCGACCAAAAGATCAAGGATGGTAGGTCCCATTACGAGAAGATGCAGAGCATGGCGTCGCAGGACGTCGATTTTGCCAATAAGGTGGAGGAGAGCTTGGCCGTAAAACGCCAGCGCTCCGCTGAAACCGCCAAGGTAGAGGTGCCAACCAGCAAGCGGCCCTGAAAAACGCCACTATCGCGGGTAAAGCCAACGGCCAGTGATGTGGCGAGGCGACATTTAATATTCTCGCTCATCGACCGCAGCGACCCAAACGGCAAAATGAAGCCCGAAGCGGACTCGCTTCCCATCTCATTTGATGGAGCGGGCTGGCTCTCCGGCGTCAAAGTTTTGAGCTGCAGGGATAACCACACCCTGAAGATTCGAGAAGATGGCGTGGGGCGTGGGTAGTGTCTATCTGCGACTCAAAAAGCGCCACCCCCTTGACAAAAACACGAATACGTTGGAGGCGGGTGAGGTGGAGAGCGACCTGACAAAGGTCACCCATGCCACAAAAAGTCTAGAAATAGAAGACAACGAGGATGCGGATATTACCTTTGGAGAAGTCCCATCCGTGGAGGATACCACAGCCAACAATGGAGCTGAGGATCATCCAGGTCAACCTGCATAAAAGCAAGTTGGATTCGACGGAGCTTCTGATAACCCTGGAGACAGAGCTCGCCGACGTCGCCTTAGCCTTGAATAGCGTCGGAAAACAAGGTTTCTGGACTAAAACATCCAAACTATCACATATTCTACCCGACAACAGTGAGTAGAGCAAGGGCCATGATCCTAGTAAGGAAAGGTATCTATGCTTACTTATTGTCTAATGACAGTACTGACGACCTAACGGTGATAGCGGCAATACTAATGGCACCCTGCTATATGGCGCATGACATCGACGCGCCACCTCAAGAGCTCACCCGACTAGTAATGGAAGCTGAGCCTGAAAAGCAGCCCCTCATCATCGGAGCAGACACCAACGCACATCACACAGTATTGGGAAAAAACAAAAATAACGGAGTGGGTCATAAAAGGTGTCAGTGTTGTGTTAATTTGTCACCGATGGAAAAATTGCCAAAGACGCGATTGCGATAAAGCAACGGAATCGGGCTAAGCTGAGCTTGCAGGTGCAGCGAAAGTGACGGTGGAAGCAAACGCACTGATTAGGCAAACGGGACTCATAAGGCGACAAGTGAGATTTTTCTTTGTCAAGCGACAGATTGTGGCGCAGCAGAATCGATGGCGAGGCGAATGAACTGATCGCATGACGGAGCCAAGAGTGAAATTGAGAGTTATATACAATTTAAATTTGATATAACATAATAAAACGGAGAGAAAATATAAATCTACAATTAAATTTAATAAGAATTGAATTAAACGGGATTTTAACCGGGGTAATATATTTTTTTTGCTGTGTGATCAAAAAATATAACGCAACGTTGAATTACAAAGGGAAAATATATATTGTTTGTGTGCTGTGTAAGCAGAAAATAATATAAAGCATTTATTCAGTACGGCGAATCTTAACATTCAGTACCAGTGCGATCAGATCCAGGCAGACAAAAGAGCGAAAAGAGCGCTTTGCAGAACTCTTTCGCCTCAAATTTTTGCAGACAAAGTTTGCCGCGCAGAAACTGCAAGCCATTCCTTTGCCTGCTTTGCTTGCGAACGGTGAGCAACAGCAGACTCGAGTCGCTGGATCCAATCGTTGTGCATATGTATGCGTTCATATGTGAGCGAGCTCGCAGCCAGTGTGAGCTGTTTGTAAATAGGGGGGTAGGCAACCAACGGGCAAAATGTATTAGTATATGATTACATGTGAGTTTGGTTTGGCTGGGCTACCTGCTTTGTGCTTTGCCTAGATTTTTTATATTTTTCTCTATGCCTTGCATTTGCATGTGTGTGTTCATGTATGTATATCCAGCTCGTTTGTATGAGTGGTTATTGTTATGGCATTAACATAACAATAGTAGTCAGCACCAAGCGTCAATCCGGCATCACAGCCAGCAAAAGCAGCAGCAGCAACATGAGCGCGCAATTAAGCAGCAGCAGCAAATTTGGTCAGCAGCTCAGCAACAACAACATCAACAGCAGCGACCTGAAAAACCAAAAAATGACAAAATAAACAAAAGAATAACATACAGCCAAATAACGCGTGGAATAAGCACTCCCAAACAAGCGCGTAATCCTGCCGAAACTCACCTGACGAACTTTCAACAGCGACTCCAGGATGAGCATAAACAGCAGCAGCAGCAGCAAATACACTTATCTCAGCCGTCTTCGCAACAGCCAGCAGCAGTCGATCCAATGGTTCTTCTGATGCAACAAAATCTTGCGGGGATGACTGAAATGAGTAAGAAGTTTGATTTATTGTTGACAATGATATCAGCCAAAAATTGACAAAATACATGCCATATGGACTGAACTGTCGCACTTTTAGGATTTTGGCAATTTATAAACAGGTTGAGGAACATAAAGAAGTGCAATGTTAACAATATGTGTATATTTATTATTAGTTTCTATATTTATTACAGGTTTTTTATAACTATTGAAATAACTTAGAACTAATAAAACATAATTACATTGAAACCGCAAATATATTAAAAATACGATGACACATTATAACTGATGTGATGATTGCATATAAATGTCTTAAATTTATAATCGAATCACATCAAAGCAATCCATGCAAGATAAAGTATTTCTTACAAGCAACAACAACAATGTCTCGCCACCCAAAAATCTATCAACGCATATGTCATTGCCCACAAACAGCAAGTTTATATGTGTGTACGCGTGTATACGCCGCGCATCGTTGCCAAAATGAAACAAAAAGTACAACAACCAAAATTATTTATTACTTTTTTTGTTGCTTTTCGGCAACGCTGTATTCTTGTTATTTTCACAAAATTGTAAATCGGCAGTTCTTGAGTTTTGCCTCAATATGCTTATTAAAGTCAAAGTTGGAAAGGTAGTATAAACTAAATATGAACTTTGTGCAATTGAATAGCAAAACTTGAGATTCTTTAGTATAATTTCAATTCTAAATGTTTGTTTACATTCTAGCATTGTTTATTGTTAATATTCTAGCATAATCAATATATATATATTAAAATCATACTTTAGAGTTTTCATTGACAATTATTGAATATTGGTTCAAGGGGTATTTTTTATTTGTGCAGCTTGTGCGTCTCAGCAACGACAAGCCAGCGCGTTGTTGTATTGTTCAGTTTCCCTTTGCGTTCAGCGGTCCATCGATTAAAGGAGAGGCGGCATGTCAGCGGACAACAAGAACGGTAAAATGTTGTTGGTACATATTGTATGCAAGTTCGTTTGAAACATACATATATTTCTTGCTGTGCCTGCTTATCGAGGTTTTTGTTATTTTTGATATTTTTCCTTTTTCTGTGTGAGCGGCAAACGCGCGCTTGAATTTACATAAGTATGTACCAATGCACTACTGAATACACTTCCGTAATTTGTGTACATCTTTGCATAACTGTATGGCAAGTATTGTTACAAAGTGTCATAGGGTAAAAATTGGGAAGAGTATGTATGATCAGCAATAGCAAAACTGATATTTGACTGCCTTGGAAGACAAAATTTTGTTTTCTTACTCAAGCGCATTAATGGGGGAAGAAAATTACTTTTGTTGACAAGTGTTTGCAGATGCCTACTTTTTAGCTCAAGATACTTGGTTGGCTAGGTGCATATCAGTTGCTAGTGCAAAAGTTTAATTTTCTAATAGATAAAGGTGCTAAAGAACGCCATCCAAACCAGCAAAAGGGAGTGTTTCCTCCAGCTGTGCGACTCAGCTGATAAGGACCCATGGGGAAGAGCTTACAGGATGGTCTGCAAGCGTATAAGCCCAAACAAAAACCGGTCGCCTACGGAGGTAGTTCTCATGAGGGAAATTGTGGAGACTCTGACTCTAACGTCGGTCAGCGCGGCTTTTCTCCAGTTTCCTCAGAGAAATTGCAGCTGGCAGCACAGAAGCTAATGTCAAACAAAGCTCCTGGTCCCGAAGGAGTCCCCAACCGGTGCCTGCGTCTCGCAATCATGCTTCAGCCCGAACTGTATGCCGAGATGTATACAAAGTGTCTGCGAGAAGGCATTTTTCCTGACAGATGGAAGGTGCAGAAACTCGTCCTGCTGCCTAAACCACACAAGCCTCCGGATGAACCTTCATCATACCGGCCCATTTGTCTCATCGACAATAGCGGCAAGGTGTTCGAGGCAATCATAGCTGCTAAGCTGGATGACGCTGTATAAAGCGCTGGAGGCCTATCACCGTTCCAATTCGGCTTCAGAAGGGCGAGATTCACTACTGATGCTATTAGGTCAGTAGTCCGCATAGCTTCGGAGGCGATCTGAGGCACCCGCTGGCGCTTTGGCAGTAAGCAGTATTGGCTCGTTGTGACCATCGACGTTAAGAATGCCTTTAACACCGCTAATTGGAGCAACATTTTGGATGCCTTGGTGAGTTTTCGAGTGCCAGCCTACCTCGTAGCGATAGTGAGGAGCTACTTTGAGAACCGTAGGCTGCAATGGCTACAATGTTTCTGCTGGCGTTCCACAAGGATCCGTTCTGGGTCCCCTCCTGTGGAATATCATGTACGACGGGATACTGCAACTCCAGTTACCTGATGGTGCTAGTACCATAGGATATGCCGACAACGTTGCTCTGGTGCTAGTGGCAAAGGATCTACAGCGAGTTACAGAGCTATGTGACTGGTGCTTAGACGCAGTGACGCGGTGGCTGTCGTCGGTTGGTCTGCAACTGGCTGTCCATAAGACGGAGGCGGTGCTTATCAGCAGCCGAAGAAAGGTGGAGTACGCTGACATCACGGTGGGAGGCGTCACAATGCGGTCCAAGGATTGTATACGCTACCTCGGTTTGGTCATCGACCGGCGTCTGAACTTTGGCGAGCACCTGTCTTTCATACATCGGAAGGCGGCTGAGTCTGGGCGAGCCCTTGCGAGGATGATGCCAAATACGCGGGGTCCTAAACAGCAAACCAGGTTACTTACTGCTCATGAGCGTCATGAAATCGATCATGCTGTATGCTGCTCCAATTTGGGTCGGCGCAACCTCGGTGCGCAGCTACATGAGGGGTATCGAGTCAACCTACCGGCTCTCTGCCTTTCGTGTTTGCTGCGCCTTCCGCACAGTTTCATCAGATGCAGCCCTGGTGATTGCTGCCAGGGTTGCAGCCCGTGAGCGGAGCCTGGAGGCCTGGCAGCGGACTTGGGACTCTTCTACGAAAGGCCGCTGGACGCACTTGCTGATACCAGATGTGCGTCAATGGATGGCGAGGAAGCATGGGTCCGTTAACTTCTACCTCAGTCAACTGTTGACGGGACATGGCTGCTTCAGGAGCTATTTGAAGAGGTTTAAGCACGACTCCCGTTCTGAGTGCAGTTGGTGCAAGGATGGGCCAGAGGAGGATGTTGGACATGTGTTCTTCCATTGTGGGCGATTCGCCCAGGAACGTCTGCTGGTAGAGAGCCTCATTGGCCAGCAACTGTCGCCAACAAGCCTGATCAGCCACATGCTCAAGAGGGAGGCTGTTTGGCAGGCGGTATGTAGTTTCGCGGCTACCATGATGACGGAGCTGCGGCGCTTGGAGCGGCTAAGGGCGAAAGGTTCATAGACATTGACCCTGTTTTTGCGAAGCAATGCTTCGCGGCGGTCCCGCAGAAGCTGGTCATGTGTATGCTTAATTTTTTTTTTGTAGCTTAATTTTTAGGTTATTTATTATATTGAAATAAAAAAAACATCGCTCGTGAGCTCTAACACTCATTAGTTTTTTTTTTTTTTAAGCCGGCGATCTCGCTTTACCGCACAAAATTTTTTACGTCCTGTCAAAAACTGATGACGAGAAAAATAGAACGTGTTCTATTTCTGCTCTTTTTTGCGTCGGTCATATTTGTGCCACTAACATGTTTAAGTTAAAAAGGCGTTTATGGTGGTTTTTAGTAATTGTTTTCAAAAATATTGTAATCAAACTTAAAAACAGAAACAACATTCTAAGCTTGTGCTACAGCGGATAACATAAAACAACCTCTAATATGTTTGCGCTTGTATCCATTATAAGGTTGTTTTTTTATATGTTTGTGATGAATTAAATAGAGAAGCGTGACCAGAATGTGTAAACACAAAAAGTGATGGGATTTTCAATTTTACCGATGCGAATAATGTGAATGCGAACATTTTTGGTCGGTTAATAAAAGCTACAGCTATAGAGATATTTTTTGGATATCAAATTATATCAGATCCACAAGAACAAAAAACAGCCAGAGAACAGAACAGATCAGTAAAAAAATCAGAGAAAAGCAGAACGAAGAGAAAACAAGCTAAAAAATATAAAGGAGAAATCATATATGTACAATAGAATAGATAGAAGGCTCGGTTTGAAATTAACGACAAAATATAAAAAAATTAACAGCCTGTGTCAGATCACACGGGCGCATAGGTTAGCCGTAGAATACGTCTGTCCTTTTGCAACAAAAATTATGAAGCGGTAGCCTAATAACAACAACCACATAGATGTTTTATTTTATTTTTAATTGTGTTTGTTGTCATTTGGCTAATTTTTTTCTTTTTACTGCAATACTGGTTAGCATCTCTGATATAAATTTAACAAACATTGACTTGAAATAGAAATATATATTTACATAATTTATTATATCAAAATTGTCTTTTATAGAATAATTTCGAATATTTAATTTTAAAACACAACTTACCTGAACTTCTATTCCGTAAATTTAAAATATTCACTCTGTTACGCAGCGAAGCTACGTTTCTTTTTACAGGCGGCATTGTTCAATATTCATTTAAATTAAATTAAATTAACTTAATTCACAGTAACTGTTCACAAGATGCGAAAATCAGGGCTGCCACCGTAAAGACGAATTATCGATAGTTTAACTCACGATAGTTTATATGATATTTTTGCACGGGCATATTTATTGTTTTGGTGCAAAAGCATAATTAATTGTGCAACACAAACAATAAAACATGATTTCGAAAACTTGCACGCAAATTTCAGATTTGGGGTAAACATATTGTGTTATAATTGTTTGGGGCTGACGCTTAAGCTGAGCTTGTTCACCCCTGGCACGGAAGAATTTATGTATGAAAATTTAATTATGCCCGAATATCTTAATGAAATTTCCACATTTAGAAGCTATCAGTCATGACCGCATGTATATCAAACGAAAGGAAATCAAGTCTTCTTTGTATTAAAACAGTTTTAATCGATTCTCTGGCGGAATTTTTGAGCAATGAGCAATTGAAAAAGTAGTGATTTTTGCACTGATTTTTTGCCTTAAAAAGTTATATATTTGGCAAAATTATTAGAAATTTGAATGTGGGAATGTTTGTTTACCTCATCTCAACTTAAATTCGAAAAACTCAGATTAATTGATTGATTATTGAGATTGCTAGAGCAATTTAAAGTCTTCAAAATGAAGCAAAATTTTGCATGTTTTTGGTCTCATTTTTTTAATAGAAAATGTAATCACTTCATATATATATATAGCGTAAAATAAAGGTTGAAGCCTTGGCTTTAAAATGAAATTAATTTAAGAAAAAGCTATTCATTAGTTCATGAGCAATGAGCGATTTTGTGAAGCAACCATATTACAACAACTTTTTTGGATAGCACACTCATACCGAAACGTAAGAAGTATTCTACGTCAAAATAAATAGTTGCAATAGACCGAAGCACAACAGTTAAAACACGATCAGGCAAAATAGTTCACAAAAATAATATAAAATCATAATATCCATTCACAGGTTTATCTTCCCATTGCACTATGGGGCATTTTGACAAAAAACTGGCATTAATTAATAACTCGGGAACCAAGCGAGATATTTCTATTTGGTCTTTTGCGTTGGGGTTTAAGGAACCACAGAAAAATGTTTTTTATAAAGTGGGCGTGTCACCGCCCTTTTTTCAAAAGATATGTTTTGTATTTTTTTTGTTTTTTAACATATAAGGTTCAAATCTGGCAGTTAAGCAAGTTTTCATAGTTCTAATATTGTTGCAAAATATCATCCTCATCGGTTAACTATATCATATAGCTCCCATTGGAACAATCGGTAAATATTCGAATTCCCATATGAAAAATTGGCATTTCTCGGGAACCACGCAAGATATTTTGGTTCTTGTTTTTTTTTCTATTCTATTCAAACCTTAGTCATTTTTTTTTTTGCAAATGTGTGCGTGGCACCATCAACATTTCGTTTTATTTTTTATTTTATTCATTATAGCCAGTTGTAAGAAGGAACTTTAACATAACTATGTTTAACTTTATAATAAGATAATTTTCATACTAGATCGTGCTCAAAACTACATATCTGTAAAAAAATCAGAATTTTCTTCATCTGCAGAGTCTATATTTAACATATGTTCAAGCTATTCTTCTTCTACTAATTCATCAAGAATGCTAGATCTATAAGTCCTCGCTTACGAGCAGCCATGCCGGCCGCCCGAACTAGCAAAAGCACGTTTGCTTCTTGCGATTTAGCCAGATCGCCTGCTTCCTTTCTTTGTCCTCTAGGCCCTTTAATCACAAACGTTGTTCTTGAACGACCACGTGATTTGATTTTTGAAGTGCTTTTGTGACATCTAACATTGGAGGTAAAACTAATTTTGCTCTTAAGCCATTTCGCATGCTTATTTGCAAACACATTTGCATTTCTTTTGCATTTATCAAAAATGAATGATAAATTTACGCAAAACATGCGAACTTTTTCCTTTATAAAGCTTTCGTTCTTCTCAAAATGCTTTTTTCAACCAATCCTCTAATAAAATCATAAACAGCCTTCTGTTTATCATAGCATAACTTCTTGTTTCGCCACACTGCAAACAATACTGAGGTTGCATTCGAAATAGTGAGGTTTCCTAAAAAATTGAATTTCTCAAAAAGTGCAAAAAAGTACAAATTAGGGTTAGGAATTAACAGACCTACAAAATGGTGGTACACAATGTGAACTACACATACAACTAACAATTGCAAGGTGGACATCACTTTCTGAAAAACGACACGCATTAAACATGAAACAAATGATGCAAAACACACAGTACTAACCTT
The DNA here is from genome assembly GCA_035044585.1 of Scaptomyza polygonia. Taxonomy (NCBI): domain Eukaryota; kingdom Metazoa; phylum Arthropoda; class Insecta; order Diptera; family Drosophilidae; genus Scaptomyza; species Scaptomyza polygonia. Next base: position 76,220 of record JAWNNU010000692.1, on the reverse strand, counting down.
TATTTTTAACTTGCATCGCCAGTTTATTAATTGCTTGCGTTTATTTTACAATTTGTTAACTTTCAATCACGTTCAAAATTTGCAGTTAGTCAGCGCGTCCGCTGACATGTTAAAACAGCTGAATTCAAATGTTAAAAAATTAACATAGGTCGGTTAACTAAAAATTTCTGCTATGTAACATAAAAGTTCAATGTTTTTACAACAGGTTTGCATTAACAGTTACTTAATTTTAGAACTTTCAGAAAATGAATAAATGCTAGTTTTTTGGCAAAATGCCCCATAGTGCATTGTGCCATGGGCTGGCAACAGTTTTTGGCTATTCGCATCGCAGTTAAATACAATAAGAATAGGTATCGCAGCAGTTCAGAATAGCGAATTTAGAATCAATCATGTTTTTAAAATGAAAGAGTACGAAAACGCCATTTGGAAATTAGAGGAAGCCGTTTAAAATGTGAGCCACTCAGACCAGCTGTACCATTAAGATTACGAACTGAGAACAATAAAAAGCGATTTACGTAGACTTCAATCACCTAGAAGGGCGACTAGGTCTATAGATGCACTAGGGACAGCATGGAAATGGTTAGCCGGCACGCCGGACAATTAGATCATGAGTTCCTAACAGCAAAAATCAAAGAGCAACTACAAAACAACAATAGATAAGTAGTTATCAAACAATTCCTTAGCAATAGAATGAATGAATTAAGCAGAATAACCAATACTTTAATTAAATCAATAGAAGAAGAAAAGACATTAAGAGAAGAAGCAACAACTGTACTAAGATTTAAATTACAAAGTTTTAAAGTTGATCTAACTAACTTATTTCATGCACAAAACTGAGCAAAAACAAATACAGTAAATTCCATATTATTGTCGGAAGCAGAGGTAACTAAAGTAGAAGAAATATAAGAAAACGAAGAAGGCATGTTCATCAATGTAAAAGAGTTATTAGAATTTGCAAAAATAAAAATAGCCACAAATGGCAAAAATTTACTCTACATGATAAACATTCCTTTAATCGGAAAAGAACCCTGCTTGTCAATGATAAAAAAAACAAGTAAGAAGGCTCTAGTCGGGATACCCCGACTAGAAGATACCCTGAACCCAGATGCAGGCCTTGCGTCCTAAAAGTATGCTTCAAATAATGATCACTTTAAAGTTTAAACAAAACTCATAACTGACTTAACTTTACGATATCTCTGATGTTTCTAAACCGATTTGGCCAAATTTAAAGAAAAGTTCTATCGTTACCCATTACACCAACCCCAATTTTTACATTTTCCAAATTCGATATTTTTTTGTTATCGATTCCATGTGTATATCGAAACCAGAGTAGTTATCGATAATTTGAAGCAAACTTGTTCTGCTCATGGTATAGGAGAACTTATATTCCAAATCTGAAGTCTCTAGCTCTTGTAGTCTCTGAGATCTACGCGTTCATACAGACGGACAGACGGACAGACAGACAGACGGACAGACGGACAGACGGACGGACAGACGGACATGGCCATATCGACTCGGCTATTGATACTGATCAAGAATATATATACTTTATGGGGTCTGAGATACTTCCTCCTGCCTGTTACATACTTTTGCACAAAACCATTATACCCTGATTTACCCATTTTATGAGTTCAGGGTATAAAAACTGTCAAACAAGACAACACCATAAATTAATTCAAATATAAACAAGAAGAAACGTTGCAGTCGGACGCACCCGACTGCGGTATACTCGATACCACTAGTAAAACAGATTAAAAGAGAGCTGATTGCAATGGTGTTTGAATACGGCAGGGGTGTATGCTGCTGCAGGGGTGTATGCTGCCTCAAAGATTGTCTGGTGCAGATGGGGATGCCAAAAAGCTATCTTCCTTCCAAATTTGGTGATTCAAGCTCAAAGTTAGAAGAATATGGTGGATGGTAGGCTGGGGGAGGTATGGGGGGGGGGCGTGGCATCAAAATTTTAGCTGAAGATCTGTGTATGATGTCAATTGCTATCCTCATACCAAATTTGGTGACTCTAGCTCGAAAATAGTAAAATTTAGGGGAAGTGGGGCTAGGGTTGGTAAGGGGGGGCGTGGCATCCAAACTTTTGCTGCAGATCTATTTATTATGTCAATAGCTATCCTCAAACCGAATTTGGTGACTCTAGCTCAAAGTTAGTAAAATATGGTAGAAGGGGGGCTGGGTGCTGGGGGCTGATATGGGGGCGTGGCGTCCAAAGTTTTGCTGCAGATCTGTTTATGATGTTAATTGCTATCCTCATACCAAATTTGGTGACTCTAGCTCAAAGTTAGTAGAATATGGTGGAAGGGTGGCTGGGGGCGGAATGGGTGGGGGGCGCCATCCACTTTTTTTTGGGTTTCTTCATCACCTATCTTGGCACCAAATTTGGCGGCTCTAGCTCAAAAAATGTGGAAAATATAGGCGTTTTTGATTTCAAAATGCAGGGGGCTCGGGATCAGGGGGGGCGTGGCTCCAAAACTTTTATGCAGTTTTTTGGGGATTGTTATTAGCTATCTTCCTACCAAATTTGGTGACTCTAGCCTTAACGCTTTGGAAAATACACGCATTCCCGTTTTTAGTGAAGCATTGGGGCGGTTTGAGGCAGCTTGGTCAGTATGGATTGGCGTGGCATCCAAAGTATATATGCATTTATTTTAGGGCTATAATCACCTATTTTGGCACAAAACTTGGTGGCTCTAACTCAAAAACTGTAAAAGATATAAGCATTTCTGTTTTTAAACTGCGGGGGGGCTGGGGGCGGAATGGGATACATAGAAATAACATTTTTAGCTTAAGTAACAACACTATTATAACTCCACTTTTACAAAACCGCAAACTACAGAGTAAAACCATAGTCAACGTATCCCAGATCACGAGGAAATATTTGCCGCCACGATACTTCTGAACAACTACGAGGGAAAGATTCGAATCGACCAAGACGAGATGGAACTGCAAAGGACTTAATACAATTCAAAATTCGACAATAAGAATCGCCGAAGATGACTATAAAGCAAAAGAATCGGTCTACGCAGAAGCTACTGACCACAATCGCAGTATGGATATGGACCCAAAAAATCATCCAAAAAACCCATTAGACGACACCGAAATAGAGGCAAATCACTTGTTGTTGGAGAAAACAAGTTTGTAAGTCCCAAAAGGTGCTAAAAAAAGGGGATTGTGGGAAAGGGCAGTCAATATTACGTTTCGCGATGGCTGCAGAATATGCGAGACGATAAAGCAATATCGAGAGAGCAATTAAGCTATCTCTCTTGCTCTCGCGTGGTCTTATCAACAGGCTCCTTCTGTTAGGCATGACACAACCATGTATAGTTCAACCATGAGCCCAACCAAACCAAACTCACAAGTATTCATATACTAATGCATTTTGCCCGTTGGTTGCCTACCCCCCTATTTACAAACAGCTCACACTGGCTGCGAGCTCGCTCACATATGAATGCATACATATACACAACGATTAGATCCAGCGACTCGAGTCTGCTGTTGCTCACCGTTCGCAAGCAACGCAGGCAAAGAAATGACTTGCAGTTTCTGCGCGGCAAACTTTGTCTGCAAAAATTTGAGGCGAGAGTTCTGAAAAGCACTCTTTTCGCTCTTTTGTCTGCCTGGATCCAATCGCACTGGTACTGAATGATAAGATTCGCGTACTGAATAAATACTCTATATTATTTTCTTAGTGCTAGTACTCAATTGGTACGCAATCAAATGTCAGCGGCACATTGTAACCTAGTTCTTAATGTAATTTGCATATCCAATTGGGCTTGGGCAATGTCTCCTAATGCTAGTTGAATTTTTTCCAGCAAAAGTTCACCTTTTTGAACGACTTGTTCAAGTTGTTCTGCGGTATCTTGGTTGTCAATTTCCAGTCGCTTAAGGCTAGAATTCTGCAGTTCAATAGAGCTGTCTTCATTGGGCAATGACTCAATTAAAGTGTCGATATCTTTGGCACAACGAGCTATCAGTTGTGCAAATAGCTGAGCATAGTCTTCCTGCGGCGGGTTATGAATGGGTGTCTGTGAACCTGTCCTGTCGAAGTTTGCAAATTTGCTGGGGTAAGACGTTTGCTGAATAACACCGATAGCGTTGCAAAAGTGCTCGGCTTGCTTAAATTGGTAATAATGAATTAATTTTCAACCAGGAGGTGCTGAACTCTATAATACCATACTTGGTTTACGGTATCCTGCAATTGCGTTAGCCTATCTGCCATAGCTGACTCTTGATTTTCTTATGTTTTAACAATTGCCATTCTTTGTTAGGGATGGAGAAAAAATACATTTTAAAACATCGATGACATTGAAATTTTTTTAGGGCATACATATAATGTTAAAAATCAATTATAATTGTAAATTTGTACAAAATCTTTTATTAAACCAAATTTTTAGAACTATTGTATAATAAAGTTGCAAATCCTGTTAAAGTGATATAACTAACCAAAGAATATAAAGGCCTGTTGTCACATACACCGTAAACCGAAACAAAAATATCGATTGCACAAAGAATTGACCAGCGTTTAGTTATCTGCGTTTGTAGAAAACAGGTGATCGTCGGTTAACAGCAACCGAATAAAGTCAAAAGTACTTGTTTTGGTTTCAGTTGCTAATGTGCTGAATTCGATTACTATTGCTAACAATTGAAAAATACCGATGTTTCGGTTGCAGTTTCTATCGCAGTCGCAAATGTACTGAATTACGGTGTATGTGACAACAGGCCTTAAGTCGAGATATATTGCTGGGTGATAATAGTTATCTATTTAATTATCGATATATCGCAGACAACATGTTTAATTCCTTTTAATTTTGTGACAGTTGTCAGCTGTAAAGCCCAATATTGGTATTAAGTTATCGGGAGGCGTAAATAATATAACTTTCGATTTTTTTGGTTTCGTATAAAATTCATACTCATATAGGCAATCAGCATGGGTAAGTATTAAGCTAAGCGTGATGTTACATTTGATGCAGCTGTAAAATTTTAAAATGCGTTTCGAACATACCTATTGACATAACAAAATTAAAGGAACTTTAAACCTTTTATCTTAGGTTGTAACGACGTTGCCTCAATAAATAAGCTGGAAAAACGGTTGTCTCTGTTGAAAGATGAATACACAAAACTACAATATAGTTATGTGAATTTAGAACGCAAGTTCAACGAAGTCGTTGCTTCAACAGCAGATGTTGAGACCAGTGGTGAATTTAGTAGCTTTGTGTCACGACTCGCGCTAACGGCTTCATCATTATATGGACGTTCCATATATTCCGATATTCAAATTAAAACCAGCGGTATAATTTTGCCGGCACATAAATTTGTACTCCATGCCCGCTCGGAAAAATGGCGAAATGAGGCATTAGTTACCGCTAAGGAGTTAGATTGGAGTGATGTGGACGAAGATATAGCGACAGCGCTGCTGCGCTGGATTTATACCGATATTGTTGACTTACAACACGATCGATTGACATTGGAACTTTTGAAAGTGGCACGTCGCTTTTCCTTACCTGCACTTCTGGGACTCTGTGAGAGAGCATTAATGGCATCAGTGGGTGTACGATCTTGTGTTCGATTCTATTGCGTTGCTGAAGAAGCGGGTGCTGCAATGCTTCTTGATTTCTGTTCCGGAATTATATCCACGTACTGGGACGATTTAACACCACTAGATTTTGAGTACATGTCGGGACCATTACTGTTCAAAATGCTCAAAAGCAAAACCAAATATCCACTTCATGCGGCAGTCAGACTTATGCGGGAAGATGTTGTATGCTTGTGTATGGATGAGAATGTCATAATGGTAAGTAGCACAAAATGAGCGTTTCAAATTTGCTTGAAAGCAATTATAATTTCTCAATGACAAATTTTTTCTTAGCGGAACGCATTAACGCATTACTAATATATTATAGAGGAGCATAAGAGCATGGTCAAAACCTTCATAAATTTATACAACCCAGAAGTTACAAATGATCCCTTTCTGTTTCCATAAAGGGATAGTCCTTAAAGCTAAACCCGAGCGCAGACGAAGGTTTTGGTCCCGATTGCTCTCGGCTGTTGCATTCATTTCCTGCTTTAGGGGGATGAAAGCATCGATCATAAAATTTATATCGGAATCAATGCTTGCGGGTCATAGTCGCTACGGGTTTGCTGTGAATTTGCACAATGTAACCCTTTGTGCGCTCTCGCATTCTTGCTCAGAGCTATTTTGGTTTGCGCTCAGATGCAGAGAAGCAGCCGACTGTGACGGTTGAGTTACGAAAGTCTGCTGCTTATATGAATAGGAGATTTGCGTGTGAGGGTTTTGTTGTTTTTGCGTGAATGTGTACACATTTATGCAACATTTTTTATTTATATACATTTCAACTGAACTAAAACCATCCACAATTTGTATAAATTGATTATTTTTTTGACAGGTTTATATATTTAAATGGCTTATACAACAATAATTTTAAAATTTGAAAAAGCTGTAAATTATTTATACATTATTCTATTTATTTATACTTTATCTTTGATGTTATGATTGATGATAACATTACAATGTGTTTTATAGTTATAATCCAGTCATCAAAACAATTCATATAAAATAAACTATTTCTTACCAGCACCAACGACAATGTGTCCCCACCCAGAAATCTATGAACGCATATTTGTTTGCCCACAAACAGAACTATAACAAACAAGCTTATTTGCTGCACTAACAAGTTTGCCGCTTGACTCGTAAATAAAATTTCAATGATGGAATATAATTAAACTATTCTTAGCAATTTCTCATTTGTTTACTAACCTCCTACTTATGCTATGGAATTATTTCAAGTATATTATTGAAATACATAACCACAATAGCAGATATATTTTATGTGAGTAAGCAGCAGTCATCATTCTCTTTTTAAAGAAGTCCGCTATTTAAGTTTGTGTGTGTGTACGCGTGTATATCTATGCTTGTTCTTTTCACAAAATTTTAAATTGGCAATTTTAGACTTTTGTCCCAATCTGCTTGATGCAGTCCAAGTTGGAAGGGTAGTATAAACTTAGTATGATTTTTGTGCAATTGATTAGCAAAACTTGAGATTCTTTAATATTATTACTGTTTAATGTGTTTTTTTTTATATTTTGGCTGTAAGGTAGGGCGTTCATAAACAATACAACAAGTTGTATATACTTGCGGATTTCCGTTGTTTCAAGGCTGGAAGCTTTATTATGATTTGTTGGCAAGGACTCTTATATTTCTGTTGATGGGGAAGCTATAAATGTATTTGGCTATTTTTGGACCTATTATCCAATCAATAAGTTCGTCATTGATAGGCCTTTGCGAAATCTAGAGAAATGATGGAAGCATGATTTTTTGAAAGGGAAGACGTGGTAATCTAGCGAAGCTTTGGATCAGGCACTGCTTTTCTCTTTCTGAATCCCATTTGGCGACTATCTAGTAGCTTGCCATTGGTAGCTAGCCACCAAATTCGTTTTGAAATTATTTTGTCCAGCACTTTCGCGATACAAGAGTTGAGGGTGATAGGGCGTTATGAATTGATGGAGGTCTTGTCCAAATTTGGTTAACTTTGAATTGCTGGGGAAATTGTGCCGTAAGAATATTTTTGATTTCTTTCTATGGATAATGTTTTAGTTAGCTTCGTAAAAAGTGGCCAGTTCGCATTCTCTAGGTTGAATTTTGGTATTTCTTTGGGATCATTGTTTATTTATTAAGTGTGCTAATTTTATTTATTGAATCTTTTCTTGTGATTAGCTAACTTAGCTTACAGTTCATTAATTACTGTATTCGAGTGCACGTCCTTAAGAATCATCTCTGGTTCGGTAAGTCATTACGACACAGGCTGGATCGGCTGCGAAGTCTTGTAAGACCTCTCGCGTGATGATAAGGTTGCGATGAGAGCTTGCTCAATTATTTAACTTTTTGTTTCGCTATTACCTCCTTGACCAGTTGGATGTTTAAGTCCCTCTAAATGTTTTCGATTCGAACATACCACGGTGCTCCGGTGATGGTTCTCAAGATCTTAGACTGGGCTCTCTGGACAATGTCGAGGCTGCTGTTGCAAGCGATCTCCCATAGCTGTGAGCCATAGGTCCAGATTAGTTTTATAACAGAGTTGTAGATGAGGACCTTGTAGTCCAGACTAAGGGGAGAGCGGGCATTGATAATCCAATGGAAGCTATTGGCTTTCAGTTTGAGTACGCCAGTACGCCCAGATTGGTAACTTCGTTTACTTTTGGAAGTGCGGTGTTGTTTAACGAGTGTGGTGGACAATTTTGCCTGTTGAGGGTGAAAATTACTTGTTTACATTTTTGTTCGATTACCCTGATACGCCAGTCGGATAACCATTTTTCCACGTTGACGAGATGGTGTACGCTGTTGCTTGTATTGGGTATCTGGAGCGGCTGAGAATGGCTGTATCATCAGCAAAGGTAGAAGTTGTCAATCTGGTACTTATAGGGATGTCTGCTGTGAAGTGTTGGTCCGAGTACGCTGCCTTGTGAATTGCCAGCTTCCATACTTTGTTCGTCAGACATTGCGGTGTTGCATCTTACTGCAAACTTCCTGTCATAGAGGTATGATTTAAGCAGTTTATGTGTATTGTTTGGAAGCATTCTTTTGATCTTATACATCAGACCCTCCAACCAAACTTTGTCAGACGCTTGAAAAACATCCAAAAATATCTCTGATGTAATTCGATTGACTTGCTGAATTGTTTCGTGTTTTTCACGAAAGCCAAATTGTTGTGATGGTATTATGTTGTGCGGATTCAAAAATAAATGAATCCGGGAAAGGAAGCATTTTTCAAAAAATTTTATTGACACAATAATAAGCTTAAGAGCTGTGCAATGATGCAGACCGCACAGATCGGGAACTCAATAATCATCTATGGGGCTATAAGGTCATAGCCCGAGGAATTTTTGGATCACTTGATTCTTGCGATTTCATTTGAGAGTCATTTGGTGCAGTCGGTAGTACAAATGAATCTGTTGCAGGAGGTGAAGGTGAGTAGCAAATGTGCCAGTTCTTATTACATCGCTGCGGGCCCAGCTGCCTGCGAGGTTTCTTATAGGCAAAACTGTTTCTATCGGTGAGCTAAGAGTTGTGTGAGCTCTCTCTAGTAAGTTTTTTGTACTGGCGGCTGATAGTTTTTCAATATAACGGCGTTGAGTGTCTTCTGCTTCGTGTTTTAACGCTTTGGTTAGTTTTCGTGTGGCGTCATTTAGTTTTTGCTTTGCCGAAGGCGATCTGTTTGTTTGCCATTTTCGTCGTAAGCGCCGCTTTTCAAGAACGAGCTGTTCAATTTGTAGATTTGTCTTCGTTTTGTTGTATGTTGTGTTTTCTGTTTGAGGCGTTTAGGTGCAAGATGCGGTGAGGAAGACGGACTCCAAAGTGTGAACAAAAGTGCCAATGTCAGCTTCATTTTCGAGACGTGGCTTAAGCTCAATGTGTGAGCTAATTATTTTTTGTACCTGAGCCAAATAGTTTTTGGTCAAGTCAACTTTCCGGTTCGATTTATTGATTCTGGGTGACGTAGTAGATTTATTAGAACAGGCGAGTGATCTGATGATAGGTCCAAAAGACACTCCTTCCTTTATTTTAAGACTCACGAGACGAGATCCCCAGTGTGTATGCTTGGCATTATATGTAGTCTCCTGCTGCTATAAAGCGTTCTCCTAGAGAGTTGAAGAATTCCATAAATTGGTCTTCAGATATGGTATAACGTGGGGGACAGTATACAGCTAGAGTAAGTTGGTTGCCAATATCCAAGTGTACTTTTAAAGACATTTAAAGGCCAACTCTTTATGGAAGTGGTGTTTGAGACGGCTTCTGATCAAAATACCAGTCCAACCGTGGGCTTTACCGTCGGTGTGATTTGTACCGCAGAATAAGTATCCATATACTGATATTCAAATTAAATTTGTTACTGAGGTGGGTTTCGGATGAGGTGTTACGTCGATGTGCTTGTCAAGTAGAAACTGAACTAACTCAAGTTTATTCTGTGATACGCCATTAGCGTTCCACGTATATATTCGTAAAGAAGCCATTGATTATTTGTACTGTTGTAATACAAGCATGTGTATTAAAAGATTTAAATTTATCGATTGATTTATTACTTATTAATCCTAGTGCTACAAGTAGACATACTTATAAATTAATGCACTAGTCACATTAAAAATTACTGTTTAAGATCACAAATGTAAAAAATACTAATATACTAAACATTTAAGTAGAAATTTGCAATTAAAATATTAATCGTATTGACTATAGGTATTACTCTTAAAAACCTTAACTTATGTTGATATTGTTATTGTGTCCTTAATGATACCTCTAAGAATTTGTTATATAAATAGTCAGGCGCTCTTGTGTATATTATTTGGTGTGGCAGATTTAAAGTCTTGTACTTCGTCCAGTTTCTTAAGTCTAAGTCAAAAATACGATTTGCAAAACATGTAACTAAACATTTAAGTAGAAATTTGCAATTAAAATATTAATCGTATTGACTATAGGTATTACTCTTAAAAACCTTAACTTATGTTGATATTGTTATTGTGTCCTTAATGATACCTCTAAGAATTTGTTATATAAATAGTCAGGCGTTCTTGTGTATATTATTTGGTGTGGCAGATTTAAAGTCTTGTACTTCGTCCAGTTTCTTAAGTCTAAGTCAAAAATACGATTTGCAAAACATGTAACATGAACATACCTACTAAGTCCGAACGCGTAACGTGCTATACTATTAAAGGCTACTTTAAGCTTATGCTGACTAGCAATATCACAATTTACAAATATTTCTATGCCATAAAATAGTATGGGCGTAACAAGAGTTTTGGCGATGGTTATTCTTGTTTTAACCGGCAGCCAGGGCTGTGTGAGCGCAAGCTGCCGAAGAACGCCATAGGTCTTTCCCACAGCCTTATTGACCTGGTCTTTCCATGTTAGTGTATTATTAAATGTTATTCCTAAATTGTCAGCCTTATCCACATACTTTATTTCTACATTATCAACGCACAGTTTACTTAAATTGCTAACATTAAGTTTTTTCTAATAAATAACAATACATTTACACTTAGAGGGGTTCAAACAAATACCATTGTTACTTGCCCATCGAAACAACGTAACAGATCATTATTACAAAACATGACACACTGGTTAATCTGACTTAAAGGACGACTCACATATAATTGGACATCATCAGCGTACATATGAGCTTCACACATAGACAAAACATTTGGAAGATCATTAACATTAATTGCAAAGAAAAGAAGACCAAGAATTGATCCCTGAGGAACACCCCGGGCTGTTGTTATGAGGTCGGAGGAGGAGTGTTGTACAACGACGGGCTATTTTCTATTGTACAAATTTGAGGACATAAGCTTAACTGCCGTGTTAGAAAAGTTATACAGTTTGCTTAACTTTGTTGTCAAAATTTCGTGGCTTACCGTGTCAAAAGCTTTACTAAAGTCAAGAAGCGCTAAAAAAGTAACTTCACTATTGTCCATATGGCTTCTTATGTCCTCAGCAATTTTTAAAACGGTGGTTGTACAGCTTTTCTTTTTCATAAACCCGGATTGCTTGTTACAAAGAAAGTTGTTGGTTCCATGAATGTTGAGATTTGTGTTGCCGACAATTTTTCAAAGGCTTTAGATAAAAATGGTAGTATAGCTATAGGTCTATATTCATTTTAATTTTTAGGAATGGGTGTTATTTTCCCAATTTTCCACATCTCTGGGAAAGTGGATGTGTTTATAGCATTATTTAATATGTGTGTTATGTGCCGTAAGATAAGTGGTAGTAACATTTTTACAAACTTTGGACTAATTCCATCTCTTTCACTTGCATTTGACTTAATTTTGAGGATTTTATTAAGTACATCACGTTGACTCACACCCACAAAATTAAAACAGCTAGAACAATTATTTAACGACACAGAATTAACATACGGATTATATGTAGCTGGACGAACACTAATCTTGACAAAACTACGATTAAGAACAATTACGTCCCGGTCGTCATTTATCACAGAATTACACTTTCCTATTCCTACGCTCTTTAGCTCATTCCAAAGTTTTTGCGACGAATTTATTCCATTAAACTTACTACCATAAAACCTACGCTTAGCACTATTAATCAAGTCATTAACCTTACGCCTATTAGTCTTAAATAGTTGAAGCAATTGATCAGTCTTGAAGCGTTTCCACTTCTCATAAAGCTTGTCACTGTATTTTATTGCACTTGTAATATCACTACTAAGCCATGGATTTAGCTTCGGCTTAACAACTATGGTTCTTTGTAGCAGGCGTAGCTGGGTGTCCACAGAGGGAAGAGAGTATATACAGTCCCAATCACACGTACTACAATCACTATATAACGTCCTAATATCTACATTCTTAAAATCCCTATGCTGAATAGTTTTGTTAATATAGTCAAGTTGTGTGTTATAGGACATACAATAAAGATCATGTTTAGAGAATTCAGGTACTGATATTTAATCATACAACATAACTTTATCCATATCATTTACAAAAAGAAATCAAGTAGTGTATTAGTAGTTTGTGAAAAATGCGTTGGTGTTGAAGCATTAACAAGGTTTAGACCGAGTACGTTGAAATCAGATAATAATTTTTTTTTGATTATATTACTATTTAGGTCACAAAGTATAATTAACCGATGCGTTTTCAATTGAATTAATCAAGCCGGAATAATCTAAGTTCTTGTTCGCCCTATACACACAACCGAAAAGCATCTTTATATCTTTGTATACACCATTTAGATCAAGAAATAAATATTCAATTTGGATGTCTGGGGGATGAGTTAATACAACCTTACACCTAATTCTTTTTGTCACATACACAGCTACACCACCTGCATGACTTACACGATCAGAACGAAAAACATTGAAGCCATCACATATAATCGACAAGTCACTTAATTCTGGGACAAACCACGTTTCAGAGACACATACAATATCAACATGAGAATGTACAAAGATATAACGAAATTCATCCATCTTCTTGACAAGGCTTTGAGCATTTATATGGCAGTTTTTAAACCGCGAGTCTGTTTACATAAAACTCTAACCATGGCATGATTGCTCACTTTGGAATTATTCAGGACTATGGACATCTTAATTGTTTGAATTTAGAACCTAACTGAAGCACACCAGAATATTTTAGAATACCTCCAAATATCTTTAAGTCTCGGTGCCGATGTCATTCCCCAGGAAAAACATAATGTGTTGAAGACTGTTTTAAGTGACTCCCCCTCACAGAACGGGACCCCATGCATGCGGAGGTCATTCGCCACTTCTGCAGTTGCTATTGTCAACATTTTTGACTCATGCAAGCCCACCTGTTCCTTTAGCGAGTACAACGCAGCAGCATCTCTCTCCAGTTTTTCAACGCGCACACTGACGCCTTAGTCTGCTTAATGTCTGACTGTTTTTGTTAAAGTGAGTTTTTATTCTGTGTTTCGTTCTCACATTCCACAGTGGTTCGGCTTGTATGGAGCCGCGGCCATAAATACTTCCCGTTGAGATATCGATATAAAATTTTTACCAAAAATCTTGCTAAATATTTTAATTATATTGTAAAAAAATTGGCCACATCGGACGACTATATCCTATAGCTCCCATAGAAACGATCGGTTATAAAATTTAGTATGAAAAAACTTTTATTTTTAAAGATATGTTATCTTAACTCCCAGAATATAAGTTTGGTGTAGTTTTACATATGATTAGCAAATTTTATTCAAATCGGAAAACTAAATCTTATAGCTGCCATAGGAAAGATCAACTATTTTGTTTCTTATTATATTTCAGTTAAATCTTATACTTTTAATACTCTTCCCCCATTCAATCCCCAAGCTATAGACATACTAAAATAATATCTTATCAAAAAATCATAAATTAAACAAGCATATTGTAAAGCAATTTATTAAAATAATATTTCAACAGCCATCAACGAATCAATATAATTTTAAGAAAAATTTATAATGTTTCTTCTAGTAAGTTGAACACAGATTTAAGTAGCGTTTATTTATTCTTCTTTCCATGTTTTCTTTGCCCAGTTATAAATGGGTCCGACCGTAAAATGAGTGTGTTCAATACGTCTGTGTTTGTTGCAATGCGTGAGATTTTTCGGCTGTGATCCAGTCTACATTTTTTTAATTCTTTATTATTCGACTCGGCAGCTATCTCCGAAAGCTCTCCGATTGATACGAGTGTATGTTCAATCACAGAACCATGAACTAACACCTTATGGACTGTAGCTGGCAAATAGTACCATGGATACTCCTTTATCAATTCCTTAGCAGTATCGACGGCATATTCATTAAATTTGTCCAAATTTATTTTGTACCTCGAGGAAATGGCTTGGAGTATAGTGGCACAACGATGGATAAGGTTTTCATTAAGCCCTGTAATTTCAGAAGCCAATTTGGGATTTGAGAAACATTTTCTAGCCACATTTCCATCGTTGGACGATCCTCTACCTCCGTCCCATTTTTTCCCGAAACGCCGCTTGAATTTTATGCTTTCGGTCTAAAACTTTTAATTTTTGCTCCGTACCTCTAGCTTGCCACATTTTATAGGAAAGATGTCTTAGTCTATGTCTATAACTTTGTTAACAAAAACACTGGCGCTTTTCTCTCGTATAAATTTTGGGGGTTGCTTTGGCTTTTTTATGTCAAATCCAGCGACTTCAGCGGGCAGATCGCCAATGTTTTCTGCAAATATGTGAAACCAATTAGTATTGTCTGCAGTTTCGTTTGGGAGTGTGTTTAAGTTGCTGCGAGTAATTTATGGTTTCTTGGTAGAGTATTGCGGATTAAGCTTTGTTTTGATTTGCTGACGTTGCAGCAGTCGTTGTCTTGTTCAGCGGGCAGTCGGCACCGGTGTAGTTGTTGTTGTAGGTGCTATTGAGGTACCTAAAGAGGGCGCTGTGCTTGCCGGCGCAGCTAAGAGAGACGGGGAGCTAGAATATTTCTTACACGCGATGTGTGCAAGAGTTCGATTGACGGGTGGGGGGTATTTGACCGCTTGAGCTGGTCTGAATCTACAGAGAAGTAAGCGTTACTCTGCCGACGACGCTCGTCTTGTTCGCATTCTGGCTGGGCAGAATTCTCGCGTTGACTCATTGTCTTAAACGCGGTATAAATTTTGTTTTTGTCTTTTGTTTATTTGTAAATTGTTTTCTTTAAATTGTAGATTTTTAGAAAACAATTTGTACAAGGTCATTGCACGTGTTTTCGCGTAAAATGTATATACATGTATATGATTTTGGTTTATATTTGACTGCACTTTTGCGATTATGAATAATTTAATCGGAGCACAATAAAAAACAAGTCTGTATTCGACGACGAATCACAATGACGGGATTGTTGTTGATGTTGGGTTCGTCGAATAGGTCAATGCTTACGGGGAAGTGATCACTGCCTGAATGGGAGATATTTCTATTCCATGTGGAGTTAAGTTTTAGAATGGGTGATGCAACGGACAGCTCGATGAAAGAATGATTAATAAATTTGAAAAGTGTGTTGCCTCTTTTGTTGTTAGTTTGAGAGCAAGCCAGCTGTTCTTCTGTTGTTTGTTTGGAAGGACTTAGGCTGTTTAAAGTATTTCTTAAAATATTGAGTTTGAAAGTTTTGTTGGGAGGTATGTATGATCAGACGATAGTGAACTTGATTTTGTTGTATGGAGTTATGGACTAGAAGAGCTACACCTCCATATCCGTTTGTGGCCTTGTTTTCGTGGTATATTGTGTAGTTGATTGGAATGTGAATGTTTTGTTTAGAGTAGAGGTGGGTTTCTTGTAGGGATAATATTTTTGGGCTGTGGGGCTTTATCAGCAACTGATTGTAATTGTTAATATATCCGTTAAGGATCCATTGTAATACTTTTAACATTGTTGGCGTCAGGATTTTATTCTCGATACCGAATGTAACGAGTATATTGGGTTTGTGCGATGTCCGTGATGGTGTCTGTAAGTCCGTAGGCTCGCAACTTTTTTCCATACCCTTCAAGCTAGAGATTTGACACTTTGCAGATGTCTTTGACTATGGCATAGAAAACTAAAGTATCAAGATTGGGGTTCTACGATAACTGGGAGTCTGGCAAATCGATAAATTCGATAGCTCAAAATCGATAAATCCACCTACCTCACACGTATACGGGAATGCGTGTGTCTTACTATATTTTTGAGCTGGAGTCACCAAATTTGGTAAGAAGATAACTGTTAACGACACCCCACGTTGCCCCGTTTTCAAACCCTTGCATTATGAATGCAGAAACGCCTGTATCTTCCACGCCTTAGGAAAACGAGCTAAAAAACTTGTTGCCACGGTTGGTGATGAAGAAACCCAAAAAATTTTGTTGCCGCCCCACCCATTCCGCTCCAGCCCCCCATTCCACATATTTTACCAACTTTAAGCTAGAGTCACCAAATTTAGAAGAAGAATAGCAATTGACGACCCCCAAAGATCTGAAGGATAAATTTGGATACCACGCCTCAGCCCCTCTTCCGCCATATTTCACTAACTTTGAGCTAGAGTCACCAAATTTAGTTGGAGGATAGTAATTGACATAATACACAGATTCGCAGCAAAAAGTTGAAATTTCTATGTATTATAAATAATTCCAAAACCACTAAACCGATTAAACTTCGTTTTTATACTCGATACCGAAGGTAAAGAGTATATTGGGTTTGTGCAATGTCCGTCATGGTGTCTGTCCGTCTGTATGAACGCAACTTTTTTCCACACCCTTCAAGCTAGAGACTTAAAGATTTGCAAATGTCTTTATCTATGGCATAGTAAATTAAAGTGTTAAGATTGGAGTTCTACGATAACTAGGAGGCTGGCAAATCGATAAACTCGATAACGCAAAATCGATAGATCCAGCTATTGCGCAACCCCTTACAGCTAGAACTACCAAATTTGGGGAGAAAATAGCTACTAACAACCCCCAAAATACTGCATCAAAAGTTTTGGAGCCACGCCCACCCATTCCGCCCCCAGCCCCTGTAGTTTAACACTAAAAATGCCCACATCTTCTACAGTTTTTGAGCTAGACCCACCAAATTTGGTGCCAAGATAGGTGTTGACGATCTTCAACCAAATTCATAAAAACTTTTGATGCCACGCCCATCTGTACTGCCCTATCCGCCCTCAACCACCCCAATGCTTCGCTAAAAACTGTTGTGCGTGTATCTTCCATAGTGTTTGAGCTAGAGTCACAAAATTTTGTAGGTAGATAACTGGTAGCAACCCCCAAAAAACTGCATCAAAGTTTTGGAGCCTCACCTACCAATTCAGCCCCCAGCCCTCCCGCAGCTTAAAAACATAAATGCTTATATCTTTTACAGTTTTTGAGTTCGAGCCACCAAGTTTTGTGCCAAAATAGGTGATTATAGCCCCCAAAAAAATGCATAAAATCTTTGGATGCCACGCCAATCCATACTGCCCAAGCTGCCCCAAACCGCCCCAATGCTTCACTAAAAACGGGAATGCGTGTATTTTCCAAAGCGTTAAAGCTAGAGTCACCAAATTTGGTAGAAAAATAGCTATTAACAATCCCCAAAAAACTGCATCAAAGTTTTGGAGCCACGAACCACCCAATGTTTTGTTTGTGCTTAGATGCAGGGAAGCAGCCTAATGAGACAGTTGAGCCCATGATGGAATAACATAAGGTGGTCTATTCCTTAATTTACAGTCCCTTATTTTGCGTACATAGCGCTGTTAGTGTTAATGTAACGCGGACAGCGTCTGTTGATTAACCCTAAGCAGCCCCTCTTGATAAAACAAACAAACTTAATATTTTATAGTCTTATTTTAATTAATTTTGAATTTGCAATTAACGTCTTCGGGGTCAAACTCTTCAATATTATTTTCGTTGACTTTAATAGTATGACTAGTATTTAAGGTACTTGTGTTTAAATTGAGCCAGACAACAATACAGTATTCTTAGAAGAAGAATAAGAAGAAAAAAACCCCAAAACACACAACATAGCTACCAACAATTACGGACAAAAATGAGTCTGCTGAAACATATAAAAAAATAAACATATATCGGCACGTTAGGGCTAACAAATTTTACAGCAAAAGTTCGTCCGCACCCAACCTTCTTGTTCAACAAGCAGTGAAGCACAGGGTGACCGCGCCGGCAATAACGAAATATACTATTTTGGGCCCGAAATAATACCGAAATATACTATTTGAATATTCATTAAACACCACGAAAATACCAAAAAGAATTGCAGCTTTAAAATTTGAATTTATTTTTGCAATTTATAAAAAGAATAAATAATAAAATGCAATTGATCGGCTTTTTAAAATTAAAATGATTTTATATCCTTTTTATACAAGTTTATTTAGCTTTTTATTGACTTAAAACTAACAATATTTATCATTATATATATAATAATCACGTGAAGACATTTCGATAAATCAAATTAAAAACTATTTCAGGAACATATCATAACATCAGTAATCAGTAAGTCTTTTAGTTAAACATATATTTAAGTAATATAAATTAAGGCATTTCACTTATACAATATTCATATTTAGCAAAAGATAAGTTTCATCATGAGAGGTGTGACAAAACTAACGGTATGTTGCGTTTAATAATAATTTCTAAATTTGGTTTAAAAGCGAGCGTTGTCAGCGACGCACTTCTGCGGACAAATTTTTTCCGTCGGTTGCCTTACATTTTAATCTCGTTGCGAGCGTTGTCAGCAACGCACTTCCGAGGACGAATATTTTAGCGTTCTGCTTTGTGATTTTGTGCGAGACTTTATGATATGATATGATATTTAATTTCTTTTGTGTCTCTTATTCAAAAAAATTTATCTCAGTTGCAGGAAAATAATTGCATGCATACATATGTACATACATTCTCACACATTTCAGTGTATTGTCTCATTCTTTACTATCTCGCTATCTCTCTCTTTCGTACTCATTTTTCGTACTTCGTTTTAAGCAATAAAGAGAGGGAGTGCGGCCACCTTGTTAAGTATGCCTTGCATTCAGATGTAGCTCATTCTGACACCGCTATCTCTCTCTTTCGTACTCATTTTTCGTACTTCGTTTTAAGCAATAAAGAGAGGGAGTGCGGCCACCTTGTTAAGTATGCCTTGCATTCAGGCTACATTAAGAAAAATGTGACCGAAAACAATATACTATTATATACCTTATTTTTTCCAAAAATACTGCAATATACCAATATACCACAAATATACATTTGGGCAAAATCTGAGCTAATTAAATACCAAAAAGTATTTAAAATACCACATTCGGTCACCCTGGTGAAGCACTGAAAATACTGGACAAGCGAGAGAGCGACTCTGTTAGGAACAGTGTTGCCAGGTATTGAGCGCCCGTATAAGCTAGATTCTATGAAAAAATAAGCTAAATATATGCTAAAAAACAAGCTATATCCAAATTCATGAAAAACACACAAATAATTAGATTGTTATTTAAATTAAGTCAGTAAACAAATCATCCAACTCTGAATTTTCAGATTCATTAACGTATTTCTTATTTTTTTGAATTTGGCTTAAATATTTTTCGGGCAAGTTGTAGGTGTGGCAACATTCCCCACTTTGCGCCACGCGTCTTTGTAAATGATCAAAAAGCAACACAAGAAAAAATTATATGATGTTACGTCAGCTTATTAATTTGCGTGAAAATAAAAATAATATAATTATAAAAATTAATAGTTCGGATTTTGAAAACCAAACCTTATGGATAAAATTGTGTTAAAGTTTTCAATTGCATTTTAATTCGCAATTTCGTTTTACGATATTTGTTTGGCTAAAAACGCGCTCCACTTCCGCATTTGACCACGGCAGTGAAAGCAATAGAATTATCGCTGCCAGTCTGATTTTTGTTAGTTATTTTGTAAAAATATAAATTTTTGTTACACTGGTCCACACTGTATCGAGGTCGTATCCATCCCTGGGTCACCGATTTGCTAGCTGGCTATCGATACAGTGTTGGGAATCAAAGGCCGGTTCATAACACACTTCCAAATTAAATAAAATAGCGCATGCATCACCCGACATATCGATGACACTATCGATTAGAATACCAATTCTCGATCATATTGATTAGGTTCACGTTACAATCGGCAGTAAAAGAACAAGCTCCGATATTTGTATGCGGTAAAACACTTTAAATATGTAAAATATTTCCTTGAAGTCGCGAAAATAAATTAATGCTAGAATATGCTATATCAACTTAGAAAAATGCTAGATTTCAGGCTATAAGCTATTTGCGAATTTTATAAGCTATTCCATTTTCAAATATGCTAGATCTATCCTGAAATAAGCTAATCTGGCAACACTGGTTAGGAATGGACCACCTTATGTTATTTCATTATGGTTGAGCCACGCAGCTCTTTTGTATATTTTATGATCATAAACAGCAACACAAGAAAAAATTATATGTATGTACATACGTACAAGCTTATTAATTTGCTGGTGTGGGGTTTCAGGGTTGGCTATTTTTTTTTTTGTGATGGCCATAATTTTATATAAATGTCGGCGCGTACTGGTAATGGTAATTTCATCATTATAGTAATATTGCATCGGCTTTCATTAGTTGTTGCTTTGACTATTCGTTTTGGTTCGTTATTGCTTTAGGAAGTATCGTTTAAGCGGAGCGACAGCATGTTGTCGTTGTCGCCGAGTCTGAAACTTAGCATATTTAGTTTCTGTTTTGTCTGAATTGTTAGTCCGTTTTTGCAGAGCTTTTACAAAATAGCCTTCAGCATTTATTTGGGTCAACATTGCTCATTTAAGTGAACATGTTTCGCTATGTATCAGTGTTGCCAGGTGCTTTTTTAAAAAAAATTTTTTCAAAAAAATAAGCTATCTTCTTTAAGCTAATATATATTGATCAAACAGGTACAAACAGATGTAAACAAATCGCACGTAAGTTCTAACACACATTAGATTTTTTTTATATCACAAATAGTCTTTCGCCCACTGGATTTAATCCTTTTTATTAAAGTATTTAATTCCCGAAATTTTTGATCAATAGCTCAACGTTAAGGTGTGGCGCACGCCCCAAACCAAAACCGGGTTTTACATACAGAGGCGGAAAAAATAATAGCATCACCAAGCAAATATTTCTTACCGTCCAAAAAACAAACATTTAGAGTACGAAATTTTTCAAAATATTATTACTAACGTTTTAATATGTGCCCTAAAGTCCTGTACGCAGACGAGTGAACAGCGTCCGTACCGTAATGCACAAACTTTACTGACCGTAACGAGAAAGTTAAGTGTAGAAAAATTTACATATTGTGGCTGTAGGTCGATTAATTTCTCTTAAAAAATCGGAAAAGCAGTTGTGTTTCGTTGTTTGTTTACATTTTGCAATAATAAATAAATAATAAAGATGGAATCAGAAATGGTAAATGTACTGGCAATAACTTGCGCAACCAACACCAGATACAAAACAACTCACAAGACTTTGCAAATTCTTCTAACAGATCTAAGCCCTGACATTACGAGAGTTATTGAGTTGAATAAAAATACATATGTTATTTAAATTGTATCTTGTTCTGAAATTATTTATTCCTTCTTGAGCTGCATTGGCTGCCAAACCAATAATTGTGGCATTGGATCCTGAATTTGGTAAATTTTGTAAATTTTGACAGAAAAATTACTAACAGTCTTGTGTTGATGCCTTTTCGCTACCGTAAATAGGCGCAGCTATTTACGGCAGCAATAACATTTTAACATTTTTATTGTTCAACATTACCGTACGGCCCTCAACTAACAGAGCTGCGTATTGGGTTATGTTAATATTAGGGGTTTTCACACGCAACGTTGTTATTCGTTATTCGTTAAATTTGTTAAAGGTTGCCAACTGCGAAGACTCGTTTTTTACGTCAGCTGGTAATCGTTAAAATATTTTCAACACAGCTGAATTTGCCAGTTAGACACAGAAACACACGAAAAGAGTAAAATGCCTAAAAAAAGTGAGAAATCTAAAATAATTAAACATTTGATTGAAAAAACGATTCAACGAATAACGTTGATTGAAGGTAAATATAAGTTGTAATATTATTGGAATATATCGATGATTAATATATTCTTTATACAGATATATTTAGCAAAGACGAAGAAGATGAAGTGGACAACGCGTTTGACGTTTCAATCAATTATTTGCAACACAACTGACAAATCACAAAGCAAAAAACAGCTGATTAGTGTTTTACCGAATAACAAGTAATTTGTCGGGGTTGTCAGCTCGTTAAAGTGTTATTCGTTAAGCCGGCATTTTGTTCAATTTACAAAAACAAAATACATGTAGAACTTTAACGAATAACGAATAACAACGTTGAGTGTGAAAACCCCTACTGTATGGCCGGTGTACGGGACCATTTTTTTTTATATGAAGTTTTTACGGTACGGGCGCTGTTTTGTCGTCTGCGTATTGGCCTTTAAATTGAAAATCTCATCAGTTTTTGTGTTTACACAATCTGGTCACACTTTTCTACTTCATTCAGCACAAACATATAAATAATCAAGATTAATATGGATAGAGGCGAAAACATATTAGAAGTTGTTTGTATTTTATCCTTTTTACTTAAACAAATTTAACCGACGCAAAAAATAGCAGAAATAGAACACGTTCTATTTTTCTCATTTTTGCGTCGGGTTTTGACCGGACCTAAAAAATGTTGTGTGTTCAAACGAGAGCGCTGGCGTTTTTTAAAAAAAAAAGCTGCAGAAAAACCGACCGTGTGAAGGGGGCTTAAACGAAAAATGCATAGCTTTAAAGCCTACGTGAGTCTGCCTCATGAACTGGGATGATTATTTTACAACTTCGTTGAACAGTACCCTTTCAGGCCAGTGTCTGCGAGTAAACAGTCTCTAATTTTTCCAGAAAGTCCAGCACATTTCATGATTCTTGCTTGTTTGTTCCAACCAATTTGCAATCTTACTGCAGCAAACAAGCATATTGATAATAATTAAATAAATAAATAAATTACCTACAACAATTGATATTCTTTATCAAACAAAAAGAAGAGTGCAAGAATGAAGTATGAAAGTGTCTATGCAACGAGCACTCAAGAAACGGTAAAAATCAGAAGAGCGTCGCATAAGAGCTGACGAAAGCGGGAAAGGACTGATGCTGGCAAGCAAGAGCAAGAAAAATAGACAAGCTGTTTGTTGTTAGTAGACGAAAGACAACACAGAATAAGCAAATACTTAAAATACTTTAAATTGCTTTAGCAATTTCAATAATCCATCAACTATACCGAAGGTAAAGAGTATATTGAGTTTGTGCAATGTCCGTCATGGTGTCCGACCGTTTGTCTGTCTATATGAACGCAACTTTTTTCCTTCATTGTAGAGACTTGAATCTTTGCACATATCTTTATATATGGCCGGGACAGATAAAGTGCCAAGATTCGGGTTCTAAGATAACTGGGGGGCTGGCAAATCGATAAATGCGATAACTCGAAATCGATAAATCCTCCAATTTCGCACGCCCCTACAACTAGAACTACCAAAATTGAGGAGTACATAGTTACTAACAACCCTCAAAATATTGCATCCAAAATTTTAGAGCCACGCCAACCCATTCCGCCCCCGGCCCCCTGCACATTAAAGACATAAACGCCTATATATTCCACAGTTTTTGAGTTAGAGCCACCAAATTTTGTTGCCAAGATAGGTGATTACAACCTCCAAAAATATGCATAAAAACTTTGGATGCCACGCCAATCCATACTGCCCAAGCTGCCCCAAACCGCCTCAACGCTTCACTTAAAACGGGAATGCGTGTATTTTCCAAAGTGTTTGAGCTAGAGTCCCCAAATTCGGTCGGAAGATAACTGTTAACGCTGCCCAAAAAACTGCATTAAAGTATTGGAGCCACGCCCCTCAGTTTCCCAGCCCCCTGCATATTGAAATCAGAAACGCCTATATCTTCCACAGCTAGAGCCAGATAAAGAAACCCAAAAAATATGGATGCCGCCCCAACCTATACCGCCCCCAGCCCCCCTTCCACCATATTTTACTAACTTTGAGATAGAGTCTCCAAATTTGGTAGGAGGATAGCAATTGACAACATACAAAGATCTGCAGAAAAAACTTGGATGAGACGCCTATATTTTCCGCAGCCCGTGCTCTAGAGCCAAGATTGGTGATGAAGAAACCCAACAGTTGCAACTTTATGGTTGTCAACTTATTACCAAGTTAAAGAAACTTAAAAAAATTAATTTTAACTGTTTCTCAAAAGATATACAATTGCCACGTACAAAATTTAAAAGTGCAGCATATGCACAGCCAACTTTCAGTTTTCAGTGATGCTAATAAATACTGTTTAACTTTTTCAGTTTTATGACACTAGAAAGCAATTTTAAAAAAAAAAAGGAAAAATATCTAAAATATCAAAAACCTCGACAAACATGCCCGGCAAACAATGAAACAAACGCACATATACCCATATAAAAATTGGTAAAAGTGCTTCTAACAAAATATTTTGTGGAAATGGAGTTCTTTCATGTTTTGTGAAATATTGGACCAAGCACTTGAATTCACGCAAAACACACTACTCGGGATCCTTAAAACCTTCACTTACTACGCCGATGTTCAGCAATATGTTTTAGAGAACTGGAATTTGAAAAGTGATATAGGCTGCTTTAAGGAATACATCGAGCTTTTGGAGCTTTACTCAGCAAAAATCTTTAAATGTGCAGCTGGACATGATCTCTACGTTACATTCGATGTATTTGCTATGACTGAGCTCACTAGCAAATACATAATGCGTCAGCTTGAAATTCGATGTAAATTTCTGCAAAATGCTGAACGAGATTTCGCGTTATTGTTAAGTAAAGTTGAGGAACTAGAAACATTTTATGACATCAAAATAAAAATGGGTAGTGTTTCTGCAGTAAGACTTCGTCGGCGAAGTCAGGTTAGAGGTATATCAGATAAATTAACGGTTCAAATGGACTGTATACCTCTAGATTTTCCACAAGGTCAAATGGATAGCAGCTTAAAGCAGTTTTTATAGTATAACAGTATATTAATCTTTGTATCGGGCTTTTGCCAGTTTTCGGTGAGGGTAAATTGTGCGAATCCGTTTACAGAACACCAAAATTCAAATATGCTGTGACACGCGAAAAATGTTTCGTTTTGATCAAGAGAAGAAAAAAAAGCATTTGCATTTTACGTAAAAACTCTGCCGCTACTCACTTTAAATATATTATATCTTATCTTATCATGATGTGTTTTAAAAATACTGAGTAAATAAATAAAAAATAGTAGCCCATATCAACTTTATTGCTGAACACGGAGCGTTACGAGATAGAGTTAATGTTGAAAGCTGAATATTAAGTCTGCTTTTAAAAATATATTTAAGCAAGTTTGGCTGGACCAAGAGTAATAAAAGCAACAGTACAGCCGCACACATAAGGCGCGATTACTTCTTTATTTGTTTTTTCATTTATTTATTGTCAGCAATGATTAGCTGACATAAAATAAAAATTTATGCAAAACAATTTATAAAATAAAATTATTTATTGTATTCAGTAGCTATGCCA
Source organism: Scaptomyza polygonia (assembly GCA_035044585.1). Classification (NCBI taxonomy): domain Eukaryota; kingdom Metazoa; phylum Arthropoda; class Insecta; order Diptera; family Drosophilidae; genus Scaptomyza; species Scaptomyza polygonia. Next base: position 50,670 of record JAWNNU010000692.1, on the reverse strand, counting down.
TCGTCGTAAAGTACTAAGTGGTTATTATAAATCTTTACAATAAACACACGAAAGCATGTTTAACACAGCAAACATGCCCCTTGGTATGTTTGCTACTATTATATTATATTTGTTATTGTGTGGCTGCCAGACTATGTATGACATCAGCTATTTGCGAGATTATGGATGTAATGAAATTAGGTCACACTAGGCGAGTTTTGGTTGTAAAAGCAAGCAAATTTTTTTATTTATTAACTTAAAAGACTAAACTGATGTTTTTAACAGTGGCAGAAGCGACATAAGCAAAGTTTTCTTCATTCCGCTGCACGTGGTCTGTTATCATGCCTATTGTTCCACCATCTCCTATTCCAAACGTTAATGCAATTTTCTTGCTCAATTCAGTTTAACTGTCGATTGTATTGTCATCAAACTGGCAAACAGCTGACTTAGCACAAATACGGCAAAAGAAACGTAAAAAGTGCACTAACAAGCTACACTGAATTATATAACACTTTACGATCAAAATTTAGCTTCTGAAAACCCTAATTGTTAAATAATTTAATTAAAAGTTAAATATAAGTTTAGTTAAAGACCTTAAAGTAAATTAAAGTTAAAATGATTAATTCTGGGAAATTCAACGAGAAAATAAGTGGGCCAACATTTGTTGCATGGATTGGGAAAAACCTAGAAAAACCCAATCAGACCAGCGGTAGATTAGAGATTAGTGGTTACAATCAGATAAAGGAAAAATGGTCGATCGTTTTAGTTCTTGAGTTGAGGTATCCATTAGACACGAGAATAAACCATTTTATAGTCAGAACATATAACGCGAAATGGTTCATGAATTAAATAGTTGCTGGAGCAACGATCAAGACTAAGGGGTAAAAAGTTACTTGTGGATCTAATAGGAACATTTCATTTTATTCGACTTAAAAGAACTGATGAGTCGATTTCTCCATTAAGTAGATTAGTGATGAATACTATACCACTACGGTTCAGAAGGGAAGGAAGATTCATTAAAAGAAGTGTTCTTGAAAACGGAGGTAGGTCTATCCCACGAACTCAGTTAAAACTTCTAAGCGCAAACAGAAGAAATTTCTTCTGCACAGATTCAATTCTATCCTGGTGAATCCCGTACTGCGGGGACCACAAACAAGATCCATACTCCAGGATGGGACGTACTATGATTGTATATAGCGTTTTAGTGGTAAAGAGATCATTTAACTCTTTTGACCACCGCTTGATACAGCCAAAAACATTTATGGCCTTATTGACCATCGACGATATGTAAGAATCAAATTTTAATTTGCTATCAAGAGTGATGCCAAAAAGCGGACAAGTGGTGAAGCATCAAGCAAGTAGCGAGCAGTATGAGGGGTACCTCTATTAAGTCATAATTTTACATTTTGAACAATTTAAATTTAGAAAGTTACAACGGCACCAGGCCGACACAGTGCACCCAAGTCCGATTGTAGTAAGTTACATAGAGAATCATCATTATAAATGAAACAAATTTAAACATCATCAGCAAACATATAAACACGAGAGTTAGTAATAACAGCAGGAAGATCGTTAAGTTAAATAATTTATGTAAGGGTTTACAAAGTGAATCCGCACAGAATCTAAGTAAACAACCTGGCACTCCATCTGGGCCAGGCAAGAATACGGGTTTGATAGAGTTAAGGTCACTTAGCAGCGTACACTCAGTAATAACTGGGACATATGCAATTAGAAGTTTGAATTTGAAAAGGAAAGAAATTATTGTAACTATATAAACTTAATGTGTATACTGATTGAAACACTCAACAAATAGATCAGCCACTGCTTGATCGGAACTTGCTTTTGTATTATCAACGTAAACCGAGGATGGCAAGCAAGAAGATTTACGTTTTGAGTTAACAAATTTATAAAACTGTTTCGGATCACGAGGAAAGTTTGATCTGCAATGACTGGGATAATTGTTATAAAAAAAGTGTTAACAGAAATGTCATTAGACTTTGCCATAATACACGAGGATAAATCTATGGTATTTCCAGACTTTTTTAATTTATTATAAGATTTTGTCTTCACGTTTTTTAATTTTGATAGTTCCCTTGTAAAGCAAGGTGGTTTCTTTTCATTTCACACAGATATCTAAATGTGAATTCAAAGTCCTATAAAAAATGGCAATGGCAGTTTCAATATAAATACAAGAATAAAGGTGAGACCAATTAGTATGCTGAAGAAGATCATTCAATTTAGTAAAGTTAGTTTTACGAAAACAACGGGTCTTTAAAGAATTATTAGATGCTGGACTAGGGTTAAGAATTTCAAAGGAGACATCTAAGGATGGATGGTAGGTATCTTCTGGAAGCACAAGCGGGGGTACTCTACCAACATTACTACAATCCGAGTCAGAAACAAATATCAAATCTAACATTTTATTACTACAGTTATACGTCCTGTTAACTTGTGGTAGACCTAACTCTAGAAGGCCATCAATAAAATCATCAGAAGTTGCTGGTAATTGCGCCGAAGATGTGTCATTCGCTGATCATACAGCATGTGGCAAATTGAAATCACCAACCACTATAATCCATATCCGTCAACAACAACGAAACAAGTTGCAGGGCATACAGATGGGATATTTATATGTTATTATCAGAATGTGGAGGAATATATGAGCAAGTAATATACAATGAGCGGCCGGTTCATGATATTTTAGCACATAGAATCTCAATACCCGGATGATCATGAGAATGACTCGTTCAGAGAAAATAGAGGAGTCAAAACCAATGAGAACACCGCCCCCTTGCGGGAGGTGCGATCGCATCTGTAAAAATTATACTTATTAGTCAAAACGGAATAATCAGATATATCAGGTTTTAACCAGGTTCCTGTGAGTGCAACTATCTGTGAATCAAAGGATAAGCTGTTTACATAAAATTTAGAAAGTTTAGTGTTAAGGCCTCGAACATTTTGATAGGCCAAACTAACTACTTTTATTAGTTTCTTGCTGCCAAAGTTGAGGCAACAGCATGGATAACAGGCGGTGTCGCTGAAGTCGCTAGCTTTGGTAGTCTCTGAGATCTACGCGTTCATAAAGACGGACATGGCCATACCGACTCAGCTATTGATGCTTATCAAGAATACACGGTTTTGTTAGGCGAAGATCTACTACCACCAACCTTCTTGAGTTTACCTCACTTGTTATTAAAGGGTTTCAAGCAAAAATGCAAACTGACGTCGTTTACACAGATTTTAGTAAGGCATTTGATTCTGTTAGTCATTCCTTGTTGCTTAAAAAATTAAATATTATTGGATTTCCAGTAAAACTCCTGTCGTGGCTTTCTGGGTACTTGTGTGGCCGAACACAAAAAGTAGTTTTTAAATCATCTGTATCTAAACCTATTTTTGTTACCTCAGGTGTCCCTCAGGGGAGTCACCTAGGACCATTGCTATTTAATCTCTTTATTAACGATCTTCCTGCTGTTGTTACTAATTCTCGTGTATTTATGTTTGCTGATGATGTAAAGCTATGTTTCACCTATAATGATGATTCTCTTAGTGACTTACTACAGTCAGACTTGGGAGCACTGTCAGCTTGGTGCCTTTATAACTTACTTAATTTAAATTGTTCAAAATGTAAAATCATGACTTTTTGTAGAGGTACCCCTCATAATGCTCACTACGTGCTTGATGCTTCACCACTTGTCCGCGTTTTTGAAATTAAAGATTTAGGCATCATTCTTGATAGCAAATTAAAATTTGATTCTCACATATCGTCGATGGTCAATAAGGCCATAAACGTTCTTGGCTTCATCAAGCGGTGGTCTAGAAAGTTTGATGACCCCTACACCACTAAAACGCTATATACATCCCTAGTACGTCCCATCCTGGAGTATGGATCTTGTGTGTGGTCCCCGCAATACGGGATTCACCAGGATAGAATTGAATCAGTGCAGAGGAAATTTCTTCTGTTTGCGCTCAGATGTTTTAACTGGGTTCCTGGAATAGACCTTCCCCCCTATTCAAGTAGACTTCTTTTAATTAATCTTCCTTCCCTGTTGAACCGTAGAATTATGCATGGTGTAGTATTTGTCAATAATCTACTTAATGGTGAAATCGACTCATCAGTTCTTCTAAGTCGAATAAAATTAAATGTTCCCATTAGATCCACACGTAACTTTTTACCCCTCAGCCTCGATCGTTGCTCGAGCAACTATTTAATTCATGAACCTTTTCGTGTATTATGTTCTGACTATAACAAACTTTATTCTCTTGTCTCTCTGGAGACCTCGACTCCAGTACTAAAACGATCTATCCTTTCTGCCTTATCTAATCGTAACCACTAATCACTAATCTACCACTGGTCTGATTGGGTTTTTCTGGGTTTTTCCCAATCCACGCAACAAATGTTGGGCCACTTATTTTCTTGCTGAATTTCCCAGAGCTTTAACGTTAACTTTATAATTGTTTCAACCTTAATTTACTTTCAGCACATCACATAATTTTAAATTTTACTTTAAACTTAATTATTTTCATTATGATTACTTTAATTAGTTTTATTCTCATGTCAGCTGTTCATAGCTGACAATAAATAAATAAATAAATAAATAAATAAATAAATAAATATATATATACTTTAAACGTTAAAGCCCCCATCACACGATCGGTTTTTCTGTAGCTTTTTTTGACCGACCAAAATTGTTGGCATTCACATTATTCTCATCGATTAAGGCCTGTTCGGAGACGTGAACAGCGCCCGTAACGTAATGCACAAACTTTACTGACCGTAACGACAAGTGTTGAAAAATTCACATATTGTGGCGGTTAGTTGATTACTTTCGCTTAAAAAATCGGAAAAGCAACTGTGTTTCGTTGTTTGTTTACATTTTGCAATAATAAATAAATAAAGATTGAATCAGAAATGGTAAATGTACTGGCAATAACTTGCGCAACCAACACCAGATCCAAAACAACTCAAAAGACTTTGCAAATTCTCCCAACAGACCTTAGCATTGACATTACGAGAGTAATTGAGTTGAATAAAAACACATGTTATTTAAATTGTATCTTGTTCTGAAATTATTTTTTCCCTCTTGAGCAGCATTGACTGCCAAACCAATAATTGTGGCATTGGATCCTGAATTTGGTAAATTTTGTAAATTTTTTCAGAAAAATTTACTAACAGTCGTGTGTTGATGCCTTTTCGCTACCGTAAATAGGTGCAGCTATTTACGGCAGCAATAACATTTTAACATTTTCATTGTTCAACATAACCGTACGGCCTGTAACTAACAGAGCTGCGTATTGGGTTATGTTATTACTGTACGGCCGGTGTACGGTACCATTTTCATACCCTGAACCCATAAAATGGGTAAATCAGGGTATAATGGTTTTGTGCAAAAGTATGTAACAGGCAGAAGGAAGCATCTCCGACCCCATAAAGTATATATATTCGTGATAAGTATCAATAGCCGAGTCGATATGGCCATGTCCGTCTGCTGCCCGTCTGTCCGTCTGTATGAACGCGTAGATCTCAGAGACTACAAGAGCTAGAGACTTCAGATTTTGAATATTAGTTCTCCTATACCATAAGCAGAACAAGTTGGCTTCAAATTATCGATAACTACTCTGGTTTTCGATATACACATGGAATCGATAACAAAAAATATCGAATTTGGAAAATGTAAAAATTGGGGTTGGTGTAATGGAATGTAATAGAACTTTTCTCAAAACTTCGTCCAAATCGGTTTAGAAACACCGGAGATATCGTAAAGTTAAGTCAGTTATGAGTTTTGTTTAAAGTGATAATTATTTGAAGCATACTTTTAGGACGCAAGGACTGCAACTGGGTTCGGGGTATCTTCTGGTAGGGCTATCCCGACTAGAGCCTTCTTACTTGTTTTTATATGAAGTTTTTACGGTACGGGCGTATTATTTTTTTGTTTTTGAAAAATGCTAAAAATTACCAAAGGAAATAAAAGCATCACTAATGCAATCTGCGTAAAAATCGTTACGTTTACCAAATCTTCCTCTAAAAAAGTATATGCTTATTATATTTTACAACTTGCTACTATTATTTCGATCTTTGATGAGTAACTAGGGCAACATTTAATGGTAATTGATCGAAAAATGCACTGTAAAGTTTAAAAAGGACGAAGTCATCAAAAACAATTAAATTTTTTGATAATCTCACAGATAATTTGGTTAATTCGTTATGTTTTCGATTAAAATAATACCAAACACCAAAAACTATTAATATAGGGCAAACACAATAGAATAATAAAGTGCTTTGAACCAATTTCTTGAAAAAAATTTGATTTTCTTTAGGAGTTGACATCCTTTAAGGATCTGCACCGTGTCCAAGCGGATGAACGTCCCACATGCTCGTCGATGGTTTCATCAAAAAATACCAGTGCAAATACCTATGGTGCTAAGAACCATAAGTGATTTAAATTTTTTTAAGTCATTTATTTAATTATTTATTAATGTTTAAAATACGGAGTAATTTATGACATATTTTGCAAAACTTAAGTCATTAAATAGCGCTTTGGCAGCGATTGGCACTTCAATCCACGGCGAAATCGCTTCTGAGCATAATTTCATAAATGCGATGACAACAAAGAAGATACATGAGGTCTCTCTAGAGGTTTTGTTCAAACAAAACACAAGATCCTTGCAATCGTTCGAGCATTTCTTTTCTGTACGGTCATTTTTTCGCTATTCTTTCTCAACAAATGATTGATCACATCCAATCATGGCACCAGGTCCACCTTTTTTACGCTTATTAAACACAAAATCTTTATCCTCCTGGGTTTTAATTAAACCTGGAGCATCACCAAGCGCTATATCAATCAAATTGTCTCAACAAATTTTTCATGTCTGATTTGAAATGGTGAGCGACGCTTGCAAGATTTTAGACGATTTTTCCAATCTTGGTACAAGTTTTCCAATTTCTTCACAATTCTGACAGTTTGACGAACAGGAATTCGCGCTATGTTCCAAAGAACTTTTACCTCTTTCACCACAAGATAAGCACTAGATCGAATGTCTAATTTCACATTTCTTATAAAATAAAACTCCATTATAAAATAAAACTTTAAAAAAAAAACTGCATCAAAAATTTTGGAGCCACGCCCAACCATGCCGCCCCCAGCACCCCTCAGTTGAATACCCATATCTTCTACAGTTTTTGAGCTAGAGCTATCAAATTTGGTGCCAAGATAGGTGTTGACGATCCCCAGCCCTAGCCGCCCTCAACCGCCCCAACACTTCGCTAAAAACAGTAGTGCGTGTATCTTCCAAAAAGTTTGAGCTAGAGTCACAAAATTTGGTTGGTAGATAACTGGTAACGACATCCAAAAAACTGCATCAAAGTTTTGGAGCCCCACCTACCCATTCCACCCCCAGCCCCCTCGCAGCTTAAAAACAGAAATGCTTATATCTTCTACAGTTTTTGAGCTACAGCCATCAAATTTGGTGCCAAGATAGGTGTTGACGATCCCCAATCAAAATCATAAAAACTTTGGATGCCACGCCAATCTATACTGCCCAAGCTGCCCCAAACCGCCCCAATGCTTCACCTAAAACGGAAATGTGTGTATTTTCCAAAGCGTTAAAGCTAGAGTCACAAAATTTAATAGGAAGATAGCTGTTATCGATCTCCAAAAAACTGCATCAAAAATTTGGAGCCACGCCCCCCAATTCCCCAGCCCCCTGCATTTTGAAATCAAAAACGCCTATATTTTTCACAGCTTTTGAGCTAGAGCCGCCAAATTTGGTGCCAAGATTAGAGGTGAAGAAACCCAAAAAATTTGGATTGTGCCCCCACCCATACCGCCCCCAGCCCCCCTTCTACCATATTCTACTAACTTGAGCTAGAGTCACCAAATTTGGAATGAGGATAGCTATTGATATCATAAATAGATCTGCAGCAAAAGTTTGGATGCCACGCCCCCCCTTACCAACCCCAGCCCCCCTTCCCCCAAATTTTACTACTTTTGAGCTAGAGTCACCAAATTTGGTATGAGGATAGCAATTGACATCATAAATAGATCTGCAGTAAAAATTTTGATGCCACGCCCCCCCCCCCCCACACCTCCCCCAGCCAAATATCCATCATATTTTTCTAACTTTGAGCTAGAGTCACCAAATTTGGAAGGAAGATAGCTTTTTGGCATCCAGATCTGCACCAGACAGTCTTTGGGGCAGCGTACACCCCTGCCGTATTCGCACCCCATTGCAATCAGGTCTCTTTTAATCTGTTTTATTACTGGAATCGAGTATACCGCTGTCGGGTGCGTCCGACTGCAACGTTTCTACTTGTTTTAATTTAACCTTAAACTGAATGACACTCTAAAAAATCTTTGCACTTGTGAATTTACTTTGGCGCAATAACGGTACCAAACAAATCAAAAGCCAGAATTGCATTTTCACATGAATTTGCGATCAATAAAATTTTTTGGGTGGCGTGTGCCACACCTTAGCTATCGATCCAAAATTTCGTGAGTTAAATACTTTTATAAAAAGGAACAAATGAAAGGCCGAAAGAATCTTTGTAATAACTTTTATTTTTTTAGACCGCTAATGATCACACACAGTCAAATTTCAGTTTTTTTTCAATTGCTGGACAAAAATAGGTTAGGTTAGGTTAGAGCGGTAGTGAGCAGTTTGAGACAGACACAGACACCGTCTACCCAGACGTAGAGTGTGTTACACCGTTTACGAGGGCGTGGTTCCAGCCCGAGGCTCGAATAAAGGACAGGATATTTTTCGGTTTAGTATCCGCCAGTTGAGAGAGGTCCGATAAGAAGAAAGAACCAAGGTATCGCTTTCTGTTCTTGCAGAGAGCTGGACAGTCGCAGAAGAGGTGAGAGAATGTTTCCTCTTCCTCCTCGTCTCGGCAGCTTCTGCAGAAGTCATTGAAGGGGGCTAGAAGTCTCGCTGCGTGAGTCCCCACTAGCCAGTGCCCCGTAATGGCCCTGATTACGGCAGCACAACCTAATCTGTTTAAGTGAACAAGGCCTAAGGACCGCTTTTTACAGCACGTTGGCCAGGTTTGCCTGGCAATCCTACCCGTGGCGGTGGTAAGTTGCCATCTCTTGTTTGCTTCAAGTTCGAAGTGCGATCGGACTCTTAGCTTGAAGCTGGCCATGGGGATACCCATGCTCTCCTTGTCTGTGAGGAGAGGCACGGTAGTACCATGCCTTGCCAGCTCGTCTGCTTTGTCGTTGCCCTCGATGCCTTTATGTCCGGGCACCCATATGAGGTGTATTTCGAACTGCTCGGCCATCTCCTTCAGAGATCTGCGGCAGTTTGTGACAGATATCGAGTTAGATGATATCGCCTTGAGAGATTAGATAGCAGCCTGGCTATCAGAAAATATGCAGATTCTGGCTGCAGAGCAATTTATTTCGGATATGCAGGAGAGTGCTTCGTGAATTGCAGCGATTTCAGCTTGAAACACACTGCAATGGTCAGGGAGGCTGAAAGATTTGTTAATGGATAGCTCATCGCAAAAGACGCCGCCCCCTACCCGGTCGTCTAGCTTAGAGCCATCAGTGTAAATTTTTATTGAGTTTGTCGGCCCTGGCGTGCCTGAGCACCAATCGTCCCTGGAGGGGATAAGTGAATGGAATGGAGTTTTGGGGAATTCCTGAGGACGGCAATAGTCCGTGTTTTTGGGAATAAGTGGGTTTCCCACAAGAACCTTGGAGTGTCCGTAAGTCTGTTCGGACCACTGCTTTGTTTCCCCCATGCGTAGGGCAGAGAGAGTTGCTAGTAGCTTCCCCATTTGGTCTATTGGCAGAAGATTAAGTATGTTGTCAAGAGCTTCAGTTGGGGTCGTACTGATTGTTGTGGTCAGTCCAGCGGCACGCTGTACCTTGCCAAGCTTGTGGACTAGTTTTTCTTTGATAGAGCTGGCCACCATACCGACACTCCGTACAGTAGGATAGGCCTTACGATGGCTGTGTACAGCCAGAGGGTGATGTGAGGTGCCATTCCCCATTTTAATCCAATGGATTTCCTGCATGTATATAGTGCGACTGAAGCCTTCTTCACTCGTTCCTCCGAGTTGAGGTTCCAGTCTAGTTTGCTATCAAGAGTGAGCCCTAGGTATTTGGCTGATTTACTGAAGGAAAGTTCTACCCCATTCAACGATGGTGGCCTCTGGGGGGGGAATCTTATACCTCCTAGTGAAGAGGACTAAGTCAGTTTTGGCTGGGTTCAGCCCTAGTCCATTTGATGTGGCCCATGAGGACAATGTTTGAAGTGCAGTGATCATGCATTCGCACAAGGATTGGGGATACTTGCCCGAGAAGGCTATGGCAACGTCATCTGCGTAAGCGATCACTCGACAGCCCCCTCCCTCCATGGAGCGCAGCAGGTTCTTTACCGCCACGTTCCAAAGGAGAGGGGAGAGGACACCTCCTTGCGGTGTGCCTCTATTAACAGATCTGGATATGGTTGAGGACCCCAGAGTGGCCCTGACTATCCTGCTCTTGAGCAGTTGATCAATCATTCCCACAATGCGGTCCCCCACCCCCAGCCCTGTCAATGCTTCGGTGATCGCCCACGGTACGACGTTATTGAAAGCGCCCTTAATGTCTAGAAAGGCAATAAGGCAATATTCCTTGTGGTGGAAAGCTATTTCTATTGTAGAGACAACAGCAGGAAGTGCTGTCTCGGTAGATTTTCCTTTCTGGTAGGCATGTTGTGCTTGGGAGAAGTTGTCGGTTTTGATCGTATCTCTAATATATAAGCCCAGCACCCTTTCTAGTGTCTTGAGTAGGAAGGATGTTAGGCTTATGGGTCGGAACTCCTTGGGGGTCGTGTGTGAGGCTTTTCCCGCCTTGGGAATGAAGACAACTTTAGATTCGAGCCATGGCTTGGGGATCGTTCCTGTTGTCAGGGTGTCTGAGAAAATTTTCTGAAGCCAGTTTATGGCGATGTCCCCTGCATACTGCGGTTGGGCTGGGATAATTTCGTCCGGCCCAGGGGACTTGAAGGGTGAGAAGCTACGAATAGCCCACGAGATGATATCTTTGGAGAATAAGTCGGTGGAAACGTGTTCCTGAAATTCTCTTTGAATAAGGGGTAGTGGTACTTCAACTGAGCATCCGGGAAAGTGGGTTGCCATCAAAAGTTCTAGTGACTCTAGACTGGTCGTTGTCCATGAGTCATCAGGTTTTTTGAGGCAGGCTATGGTTGCTTGAGTACTTGAGAGAACCTTCCTGAGCCTTGCTGCTTCTGCAGTGCTCTCTATTTTGGAGCAAAAGTTTTGCCATGAGGAGCGTTTAGCTTGTCTAAGATTCTTTTTGAAAGTGGATAGGCTGGTTTTGTAGAGACTCCATGATTGGTCGTCTCCCTTCAACTTAGCTCTATTAAAGAGCTTTCGCGAAGTTTTACGAAGCTCGCCTAATTGCAAGGATCACCATGGTGGTTTTGTTTTGCCTCTTGGTTTGCTCTGGGGGCATGTCATGTTTAGGGCGGACTTGCATGCCTCCGTGAGCTTGCTTGTGAGTAACTCTGTGTACTCGGTAGAGGAGGATCCCACTGGGGGATGCTCTGGGATTAGCCTTTCGAGGCATTCTTTGAATCTGGTCCAGTTTGTACGTTTAACGTTTCTGCTTCATTTGGGTCTGGGTATGTCAAGACAGAACTCTATGTCGATATACCTATGGTCGGAGAAAGAGTGCTCTACGAGTACCCTCCATTTTTTCAGTTGTTGATAGAGGGAGGTTTTGGCTAGCGTCATGTCTAAGAGCTCTTCCCTATTCTTTATAATAAAGGTCGGGTCGTTGCCTATATTACAAATGTTTAAGTTTGTTGTTAAGATATAATTGAAGAGTAACTCACCCCGTTCATTTATATCCGAGCTGCCCCACTGATGGTGGTGAGCGTTGGCGTCGCAGCATATTATCAGCTCGGTATGCGTTAATTCGCAGTCAGCAATTAACGCCCGTAGTCGTTGCTGTGGTAGGGGCCCCTGGTGGTCGTGGGCCATGTAGGTGGAGCTAAGTCTGACCTGTCCAGACTTTAGCTCAAGGCATACAGCCGTGTTGTCACCATCGCTGAAATCAGGAAGCAGAAAAATGTCTAGATGTTTTCTTGCTAGAATGCAAGTGCGGACTTTACCTTCGTTGTGGGCTACAAGCAGCTTGTAGTCCTGAGTCCCCAGTCCAGAAACCTTGCCACCACAGACCCAAGGTTCCTGGATGAGGACAATGTCTGCTCCGCATTGGCTTATGCGGAGCAGAAGAGCGGCTGCAGCCGCTTTACAGTGGTGGAGGTTGATTTGGAGGACTGTCAAAGACATCTTCCGTTTTCACCTCCACCACTGTGAGATCAGCCTCGTCGTCTGTATCCTCTTCGAGGCTGATCATTTGGGCCGCGTCAGCGAGTTCGGATACCTCCTCCGCCTGGCCGTCACTCGTCTTAGCTGCCGGCGCTTCGCTTAGGATTTTACCATTGGCGTTGGTATCATCAGCGACAGCAACCGGCAGTGGCTGCTCCAGGAGGGCGGCAGTGTCTTGTGCCACCTCCGGTGCGTCCTTCAACCCTGACGGCTTGCTGGCTGCATCCGAGCGATAGACTTTTATCGCGATAGGCTTGAAGCCATAGTGAGCCGCCCCGTTTGTTGCGAAAAGAGTCTCAGCTGACTCATCATTTACAACGATGATTATCTGTCGGCTGTTGCCTTCAGGCGCCTCGACTTTGGCAATCCTCCAATCCTGAGTAACCAAGTCGGGGTTACTCATCTGAAGGAGCTTGAGGATTCGCCCGGGCTCCTCTGGCTTAATAGAAACCCAAGCTCTCGCTCTGGGCCGACTTGGCACGTCCTTCCAGTCGACCGCCTCGAGCTTCGCCCCGGGGTAGACTTCCCCAGTCATCCTCGCAGGCTATCGCTTTGATGTTGCCCTGATGCCACCCAGCATCAGAGCAACGAGGCGGCGGTCCACCAGACCGCTCCATTAGGTCAACCACCTTGTCTTGCAGTTCATTCTCAATGGCCCCCCACTGATTCCGCGGGATATGGCCCTCCTTGTGGCCCCTGTCGAGGACCCCAATTAGAACCTTCCCCTTTGCGGCTTCAGCGAAGGACCGAGTGACTGGCTGAGGACGCGGTGGCTGCTTTATCCGCTTGGCTTGCGGAGCCTGCTCCTCCACGGAGCGTTGGCGCTTCTGCTTGGCTTTTGCAGAAGCGGCCGGGATTGCTGGCTTGAAATCCGGCAGTATTGTCTTGGCCCATTCAACGAGCTTGAGTCCGTCGGGAGACGACTGCTGGCCGCTCAGGATTATTTGCAGAATTTCTGCACCCCGCCTCCGGTCTTGTATTGGCGGTTTTTTTGCTGCCGTTGAGGCGGACCCCGGGGCGATCGCCTGCGTCGCGGACCTGGAAGCTGGTGTTGCAAACTTGTGTTGCAGCCTCCGAGCTCCAGGAGCCGTTCCAGGTCGGCGTCCGGGGTGTGAGGACGAATGGCTTGTCCGTCCTACACCATTGCCGCTTGCGGCGTTACGAGCACCTGCTGGCGTACCAGATGTCGCGGAAGAGGTGCAAGCACCTGTCTAGACATAAATACTCTTTCATGTTTTTAGTTTTATAACAGATGCCAATAACTTTGCCAACAATACAAATGTGCAAAAATGTACACCAATTCCAAAAGTGTATTCAGTAGTGCATTTGTGTCGATGTCGTTTGCGCCGACGCAGAATATGGAATATATCAAAAATCTCGACAAGCAGGCCAGGCAAGCAATAAAACAAACGCAACCTCACCCACATACAAACAGTTTTTACCGGTCTTGGTTGTCGGTCAACAGATGGCTCGGGCCATTGAGCGAAGGGGCAAATGAAACAAAAGCGTCTGCAACATGCTCTCGCGCTCGCTCATACGTACTGAAGCGAAGGCAAAACTAGAGAAATTCCAAATTGCGGAAATATTAGACGCGAAAGCTTTAAAAGCTTTTGTTAGCACAGTCTATAATCAACAAGAATTCATAAAATATTTTATTATATGAATTCTTGTTGCTATAATATTAGAAAGCCTGTGGTTTAATTTATCGTAAGTCCGCAAAATTCTGATCAGAATTGTCGTCATATTTCGACGAGTTTTACTAGAAATTACGTTTTAACGTAGCATGCTTTAGATTTGAAATAAAAACAAAGATTGTTTCTGATATATGTATTTATTCCTTGTTCTTGGCAACTATAGTTTGTTTGTACATTTAAGGAGTTTTCTGGAAAATGTGTCTAACATTTGTAAATTGCAATAATATCACAAAAGCACTTCACTCAAAATTAAAAACTTGACATTTTTATATATTGCAAAAATACATATGATTAAACAAATGTTGGAACAAATATCATAATGGTATGAATAAATATAGTCACGCTTTGAAGTTTATAATTAAGGATTAATAAGTTTGAAGCGTTGCACAGTTCTCCGCGGCAATAACAATGTACGTTATTTGATCCAGCTAAGCTGTTGCCATGAATTTCTTTGCATCCTTCCTCATAAACCTCCTGCACTAAGTGCTCCTGTTCCCACTGCTTATTGCGAAATATCTTTAAGGAATTAAAGTAAAACGTTTATAAAAATTTAGTTTTCTACATTTTAAAAAGAATGCTTACCTGAGTGGTGTTCTTTTGCTGTGCACAACCCCTAGTAATAGTTTCTTGCTGCTGTCCAGTTTGAATGTGTAAAATAGAAATCGTTTTCAAGCACATCGTAGAAAACGGACAGTCAACCATATAAAGAGGCGTCTCTTCAAACTTGGAGCACAGTGGCGTAAAAATAGTTTTATTGCCACTAAAATACTTCTCCACAGTTACTGAACACTTGTAGCATTGTAGTAATTCTCCTGTCGCATACTTGCCTTAAAATAGTATTGGAGAATATATTTGTGATAGTATATTTAAAAATATTCATCGTTGGTTTTTGGTAGAGTCACGAGGACAACTTTCAATTTGCTCTAGCTCTTAAACCGTGTAAGCTAGAGGCGTTTCTCTTTTAAATTGCTGGAGCTTGAGGGCGAAAATAAATCGGTCTTCTGAAAGGACGCCACTCGCTATTTTTTCCCCAAATTTGTTAACTCGAGCTCTACGGCTGTGGGAAATTTATGGAATTATCGATTTTCCGTAATTTATTTTTATTGATATGCCAGCTTCCAGTCTGCTTTGTGACTCAAATTAGACACTATCTAACTGTCCCATTGATAAAAGTGATAGAGTATACAAATTAAAGTTTTTATTTGTCTAGAATACTGTGGTTTTTGATGTGTTAACATCTATAGGCACGGGTATCTATTTCTGCCAGTTGAATACATGCAAACAGATGCAGCGTGCCGTGCTGCGCTGATCTCGACCTACGAACCAATTTAGAGTGCTGTCGTGGACCGACTGAAAAATTTCATATATATACTCATCTGAGTATGATTGTATTGGTGTAGCGGCAGAGAATAACTGTAAAATACAAATTTTAGAGTTTTGTCTCTATCTGCTTGAAACAGTCCAAGTTGGAAGGGTAGTATAAACTTAATATGAACTTTGTGCAATTGAGAAGCAAATCTTGAGATTCTCAAATATAATTTCAATTCTACATGTTTGTTTATATTCTAGCATTGTTTATTGTAAATATTCTTGCATAAACAATATATATATATTAAAATCATAAATTAGAGTTTTCATTGACAATTATTGAATATTGGTTCAAGGGGTATTTTTTCTTTGTGCAATTTGTGCGTCTCAGCTACGACAAGCCAGGCCCGTCGATTAAAGGAGAGGAGGCGGGTCAGCGGACAGCAAGAACGGTAAAATGTTGTTGGTACATATTGTATGCAAGTGCGTTTGAAACATACATATACTTCTTGCTGTGCCTGCTTATCGAGGTTTTTGTTATTTTTGATATTATTCCTTTTTCGGTGTCAGCGGCAAACGCGCGCTTACATTTACCTATGTACCAATGCACTACCAAATACACTTTCGTAATTTGTGTACATCTTTGCATAACTGAATGGCAAGGATTGTTGGAAAGTGTCATAGGGTAAATATTGGGAATAGTATGTATGACCAGCAATAGCAAAACTGATATTTGACTGCCTTGGAAGACAAAATCTTGTTGTTTTATTTTACTCAAGCGCAATAATAGGGGAAGAAAAATCATTTTGTGGACAAGTGTTTGCAGATGCCTAGTTTTTAGCTCAAGATACTTGGTTGGCTAGGTGCATATCAGTTGCTAGTGCATGTGTTTTGTGAGGTAGGACAGGTATCAAAAGGTCATAGAATACGTAAAGCAGGCAAGCTATCGTTCATATCCAAGAATCTTATTTATTGCTAAAATAACTGAATTCAATTAACTATTCTTTTATTTTTTATGCTAATATATAGCAATCAAACAGGTGTTTGTAAAAGGTTCAATTAACATGGAAGTTGATGGAAATCATCATGCAATTTCCTTTTTTAATTACTTAATCCCCCACTGGGTGTTTAAGGGTGGTGTAAAAGGATTCAGGATAGACGTTACAAATATTTTTAACATATGATTTGCAATGCAAAAATCAAAAAATTTGTTTGCCCCTACAAAGTATTGAATGAACCTATTTTATAAGAAATTGCAAAGATTTCAACTTTTATATCTTTATTACAACCAGATTTTTTTCGAAGATATAGCCTTTCAAAAATGACTGATTTTCAGTGTTGAAAAAAATCACGATTTAATGTAAATGCTTTGAGATAAAATACCTTAAAAACTAGGAAACGGATCGTCATTAGTTTTAATTTTATCGATAGATTTAAAAGAAAAAAATTAATCAATAAATTATATTGTTTGCTTTGCGTTTGGCCAGGTAAATCGATATTTTTCAGTATTTCTCAATTTTGATGGAAAATAAAAAAAATTGATAAAATTCTATTTTTTCACATAAATTTCCTTGGTTATTCCTTTTTTTTCATATATGTAATATTAGTTTTTATTTATAAAAGCCTTTCAAACAAAACATAAATTAAAAGTTTAAAAAAAAATGTTTTTTTTTGTCTCAAAAAATTAATTTTTCCACAAATTTTAACTTTGCTTTCTCATAAATAAGCACACAACTTTTTTCAAACCTTTATTTTATAGGTTAATTAATTATCTATCATATGCTTTTAAAATAGATCTATTATCTCATTTGGTTCAATTTTTGCAACGAAAAATCAGAAGAAGCGCCACTGTGCGTCGTCGGTGCCGGTGTCGAAGCATGCAAATGAAATATCTATGAAATAGTAAACTGAAGTGTCAAGATTAGAGTTCTATGATGTCGGGGGGCTGGAAAATCGATAAATTCACCTATTTCGCACGCCTTTACAGCTGGAACTATCAAATTTAGGGAGAACAAATCTCAAAATACTGCATCAAGAGATTTCGAGGCATGCCCACCCATTGCGCCCTGCCCTTAACCCTCTCAAAGAATAAAATTAGAAACGCTTATTTCTTCTAGTCACCAAATTTGGTGCTCAGATTTGTGATGAATCCCAAAAAATTTGGAGCCGCCCCCCACCCGTACCGAACCCGCCATCATATGTTACTAACTTTGCGCTAGAGTCACCAAATTTGCTAGGAGGATAGCAATTGACGACCCCCA
Source organism: Scaptomyza polygonia (assembly GCA_035044585.1). Classification (NCBI taxonomy): domain Eukaryota; kingdom Metazoa; phylum Arthropoda; class Insecta; order Diptera; family Drosophilidae; genus Scaptomyza; species Scaptomyza polygonia. Next base: position 33,085 of record JAWNNU010000692.1, on the reverse strand, counting down.
AAGATTTGCAGCAAAAATTTGGATGCCACCTATGTTCAAACAAAAAAAAAAGATGATTCACAAATATCTTGTTCTGCATTCAAGAAAGTACTTGGAGAATGCTGGTAACAAAACAAGTGATATCGGATTTGGAACAAAAGCTCAAGTGTTCAGTCGAGCTTTCTGTGCTAGAACCTTTCTATTTATATAACTCTTTCTGAACATAATGTATTCGGTAGCGTTACCTTTTAGTGAATTTATTATGTGTAACCAGATGGTTTAAAGTATGAATATTCCAAAGTAAAGCTTTCCCTCGGTTAACAAAAATGTCAAATTTCTTTTTCTTGAAAATAAAAATAATTCTCATAATACCATTTATATCATCACTATTCTATTCAATGCAACAATTTTAAATTTATTAATTATATGTATGTACATAACTAAAAGCATTTCGTTCATTTTAAAAACAGCTTATTCTCATTGCACTGCTTTTGACAATGAAGTCGATCAAGCTGAATTTATCGAAAATTTATCACATTTTATGTACAATGAATGAATGTGAATGTGGTTTAATCGTATTTTCTTATTTTAATTTTGTAATATTTCTTTTAATGTGAGTCATCACAAGCCGTTTGACGAAACTGTTTGAAATGTCATACATATGTACATTTTCGTTGCATTATGAGACGAAATTGAAATAAAACTTCCGGATTTATATTATTTTTATTTTCAAATTTTAAATGTAGCCAGTAAAATCAGGCTAATAGTGTGCTTATTTGCAGCTTATTATGAATGTGGTTTATTATAGTATAAAATACCAACCTAAGCCAACAGTTACAGCAAATACAATTGCTGCTAGCCACAAGTAGTATTTGGCATGTGCAATCCAACTCATTCTTCTAGTCGTTTAGTATGTACATATGTGTGTACAATGTTCTTACATGTGTATATTTGTAAATTCAATTTTGCCGGGACAATTTTACATTATAAATTATTGGAAATATTTCAGCACAATTTTTTAATCGACGTATGTATACATACAAACATATGTTTAAATGTAGATTTCTACCGGTATTGGAGAAAGTGCTACCGAATTTAATTGATACATATGTATGCACATACATACATACATAATGAATCATCATAAATGACTTTGAACGATTTTGATGCATGTCAGTCACCACTTGGTTTGAATTATTTCCGTTTAATTTTATATATGTAAGCTAAGTGAAGTGATAATATTTAATGTATATTTATATATGTAGGTAGGTAAACTAACATATAACGATGATTTCAAAATAGCTCGCTCAACTACTATCAATAACCTGAAATGTGATAGCCTATTCACACTAGGGCACTTATCGGGGAACGATGAGATGTGAAATTCGTGTTCACATTGCAACATCTAACATTTAAGATCAAGCGTCTTCTTCTACATTTGTAAAAGTTGCGTTTTTTTCACCACCTATCTTTTATCTTAACTAAATATTTATTAAAAGAATGGATACAAGAGATTTAGATATATCTATAGTTACTCAACAGCAAAGTATTCGTGTTGATCTTGTAAGCCATTTGGAAGAAGCCTGTAAAGACGAGGATTTCGACGATGAGCAACTTGTGGCACTTGATGCACGCAAGTCTTCTAAATTCTCTAGGGACAAGTCCACGAGGAATGCTTCCTTTTCGGGCGGCCAAAGTGTGCGATTTGCTGTATTTTTTCTTATTAAATTCGAAAATATTATAAAAATACACCCATACTTTGCATTGGACATATCGATCTCGTTGCCCGCCATAATTTGTTTGCCATTCATTTGCGTAGACATTGTTAATATTTTGGTTGTGAATGACAATTTTTTAGTGGTGGAATCAAAAATATCGAAACTAACTCAATAAAACAATAAAATGAAGATTAACAATTTTTTTAAAATATTTTCCATTTAATATAATATTAGCGACAACTCTGTATTGCTCAGCATTCATGCATGTTTTCAATCCATTCAAACCATGCATGCAGGCCATGATACAATTATATATTATATAAAAAAACAACTAAACGAATTCTTGCGTAAGCATCGTTTGGGCAGATACCCGGCGTAGCATATGTTCAAACTTTGCGTGCCGCGAGTCTTTAAGGGAGAAATCAACGTTTGGTTGGGCCTTAACTCTTGGCAGTTCGGCTGTCGTGCCGATTTTGCGCTCTCGCATTCTTGCTCAGAACTATTTTGGTTTGCGCTCAGATGCAGAGAAGCAGTCGACTGTGACGGTTGAGTTTCGAAAGTCTGCTGCTTATATGAATAGGAGATTTGCGTGTGAGGGTTTTGTTGTTTTTGCGTGAATGTGTACACATTTATGCAACATTTTTTATTTATATACATTTCAACTGAACTAAAACCATCCACAATTTGTATGAATTGATTATATTTTAACAGGTTTATATATTTAAATGACTTTTACAACAATAATTTTAAAATTTGAAAAAGCAGTAAGTTAATTATACATTATTCTATTTATTAATACTTTATCTTTGATGTTATGATTGATGATAACATTACAATGTGTTTTATAGTTATAATCCAGCCATCAAAACAATTCATATAAGATAAACTATTTCTTAAGATAAACTATTTCTTACAAGCACCAACAACAACGTGTCCCCACCCAGAAATCTATGAACGCATATTTGTTTGCCCACAAACAGAACTATAACAAACAAGCTTATTTGCTGCACTAACAAGGTTGCCGCTTGACTCGTAAATAAAATTTCAATGATGGAATATAATTAAACTATTCTTAGCAATTTCTCATTTGTTTACTAAGCTCCTACTTATGCTATGGAATTATTTCAAGTATATTATTGAAATACATAACCACAATAGCAGATATATTTTATGTGAATATGCAGCAGTCATCATTCTCTTATTAAAGAAGTCCATTTGTATGATGGAATATTATTTATTATTTATGTATTTAACAAATTAAATCAAGTATATAATACTAATCTTAATACACGTTTTAGGAGTACTGGCTGCTGGGGCCTTCGACTCGCTTTTGGGAGATCGGTTTTTTTTTTATATATAATTTTGCTTTTGTTTATAACTTAATACTTTTGTTATGTTTTGAATAGAGTGGGTTTTAAGGTGGTCGGAGGGGGTTTCGGAGCTCAACATATTGGCCCTAATGCTCGCTAGTTGTTGACATGAGTCCAGTAGGTGGGTTAGGTTAATCCGTGTCCGCAGAGTCTGCAGGCTGGTTTGTTGTGGCCGTTAAGGAGTTGTTGGTGGGTATCCACACCGCGTGCAATTCGCAAGCCGATAAACGTTCCACATGCACGTCTTGTGAGGGTGGGGGGAAGTTGGATTTTTTGGCAGTTTGGATTGTGGAAGTACCAATGGTTAAAGCTGTTCCATTCTTCCAGTTGTATTCCTTTCAGTTGTTGATTAATTAGGTTGAATGTTTCTTTGGTGCTAAATGGTTATAAACCTGTGATGACGAGTTGTGAATATTGTTAGCCGCTTTGTCGGCGTTTTCATTGCCCAAGATGCCTTGATGGCCTGGGGCCCAGAAAATAGATATTTTTTTTTGGTGGGCTGCGATGATGATTTTTATGCCACGCACTGTAATGTCTGTGTAGGTTTTGTAGTTATTCCATTGTAGATAGGCTGTCGGTGCACATAACAAAAGACCCTCGGTTTTTGCTTGCAAAGTGACAGATTTTAAGGATGGCAAAGGCTTATGCGTTAAAAATGGAGTTGTAGGGGGGGAGTAGCCCTCCGGCGACTATTGTCTTCCCGTTAGACGACACGACTGCGAACGATGTTGAGTCGCCAGTTTCTGACCCGTTTGTGTAGAGCCAGGCTTTCCCACTAAGTTGGTTTTTTTTCGCTTAAGAAGCGAGTCCGGAATTCATTGGCGGATGTTCGGTTCTTGGTATGGCAAGATAGGTTGCAGTTAATATTTTTCTGGTTGTCCATCCATTAAGGGGGTTCCTTGTTGCCAGGGTTTGAGTCCGGGAGGGGTAGGTTGAGTTGATTGTTGTATTTGGCACAGCGCCTTATGGTAGAAATGATTTTAAATTTGCGTTTTTGTTGTATTGTTTTGAAGAATTCTCTGGCCAGAAGAATACTTGATGTTGTGTGCAGTTTTGGGAGAAGCTTCATCGTCATTTCTTCGATGCGATTTTTTATACTTAGCAGTCCGGCCTCTGCTAAAACGCAGGTGGTGGGGACGTAGGAAATCCGTAAATCGCTCGGCGGATAGCTCCATGGTATGGGGCATGTAATTTTTTTTTGGTGGTATTTGGCACACCATCCATAGATCGGGAGGCCGTTATAAATTTTGGAGAGCAGTAGGGCCTGGGTGATATTTATGAGGGTATTAATGTGTATGTTAGTGAACTTAGAACTTAAAAATTTAATTATATTGAAGCGTGTATTAAGCTGTTTTCTTATGTTTATACAATGTTCTTTAAATATAAAATTGGAGTCGAAGGTTATGCCTAGAATTCTTAGGTGTTTAACAATGTTTATGTTTTGGTTTTTGTAAATTAGTTCTGGATGTGCACATTGGTGCTTACGGCTGATGCGAAGCAATCTTCATTTATCTAAGGAGAGTGCGGCACTCGAAAAGGCTCCCCACGTATCCAAGTCGTGTAGTATGGCACTGAATCTATCTTTTACGACGTTGACGTTTTTAATTTTGGTGTATATGATTGCGTCATCGGCGTAAACTGATACATTGACATCTTTATATCTATTGAATATAGTATTGATTTGCTCGAATGCGATGGTAAAGAGGACTACAGAGAGTGGGGAGCCTTGTGGGATCCCGTTAGCGAGTTTTTGGGTGTTATGCCATGTTCACACCATGAAAAATTAATCTCGTCAGTACGATAATCTACTTGCGATAATCTTATGCGTTCACACATCAAACAGCTAATTGGCATAAGATTATGTTTGACAGTTGTTTGTTTACATTTATAAATCAAGCTAATTAAATAGCGAACAGCAGAGAAAATTGAAATTAACCATTAGTGAATAAAAATGCCACCAAATATTATTAAAATTATTTTTTTTATGACAAAATTGCTGGATATGGCGAAAATAATGGAGGATCTGCTGAATACTGCAAGAGCATAAAGAAATCTTGTGCTAATGAAATATAAAATGCACCTCACGTTATGTGCAGCCATATCTGAGGCATCTGTGTTGTGCACTTTAACTTTTATTTCAGCGCCCGTGAAATCAAAGCCAAAGTTCCGCATTTCCATCGCCATTTCCTGCTCTGCCATATCTCGATGAGGCAGATTTCTGCCACCAATTAATTATTTCTTTTTTGCTGCCATAACTTCTGTTTTTTTTTCTGCAACAAATAACAGCTGTTCGCATATGAGTTCTTCTAGCAAATTAAAGTTTTTTCATAGCAATCAGCTTTAAAATATGCAAAAACAGCGCCATCTGTCTTTTTTGTTAAACAAACACAGGGTTGCACTCCAATAATCTACTAGATTAAGGGCCGATTTCTCAATGTCCGGTTAGCGTAACTATCCCAAGTTTAAGGCCTGTACGCAGAAGGCCCGTACAGCGTACGGACCGTAATACACAAACTTTACTGACAGTAACGACAAGTGTTGAAAAATTCACATATTTTGGCGGTTGGTCGAATACTTTCTCTTAATAAATCGGAAAGCAACTGTGTTTCGTTGCTTGTTTACATTCGAATTGTACGCCGCCAAATCCCAATTACATATTTTTGGAGCACTAAGGGCACTGCCACCAGCACTCCCACTTTTGGCCCGTAAAGCGCTATGTTTGAGCTTATATCTGTAGATATCGCGCAGACCTGCCCATGCCATCTTGCATTCACGTACTGCAATGAAAATACGAATATATTTTTAATATAATATTATTAAGTTGATTATTATGATCAATATACTTGCCATCTTTTCCCGATTCGGCGCCAATTTCATCCCAAGCGCTTTTCGAGAAAAAATTATTTGAGTGCGACTTGTTTGTCAGATCCCAGAGGACTGGCCGACACTCCATTGCCTTAATTAGCGCAATTTTGTCGCTCTCTTCCTCGAAATTAACGAAACGGCTCTTCCGTGTTGACATTGTTTTGCACTTTTCGCTTCCGTAAATAGGTGCAGACAGCTATTTACGGAAGCAATAACATATTAACATTTTCATTGTTCAACACTGCCTTACGGCCCGTAACTAACAGTGCTGCGGACTGCGTTATGTTATTACGAGCCGTACGCTGTACGAGACCATTTTTTTTATATGAAGTTTTTCAGTCCGTACGCTGTACGGGCCTTCTGCGTACAGGCCTTTAGTCAAAATTGAGTTTCTCAATGTTCGTTTAGGGCTTAGCGTGCGATAAACTTAACCGATGCCTGAGTGCCGGCTAACATTTATCGTTCGTCAAAGGTCCGATATAAATATCGCTAAAACCATCGTTAGGCAAGTACCTGATTCAAGCCGACACTTGCATTCTATATGTTTTATTATTATACAAAATATTTTGGTTTGACTTCACAAGAACATTAACTGCATGCTTCTCAGCAACCGAAAAGTTTTTCTTACGTTGGCGCTTATATATTTCAGCCGCGCTCAATAAAATTAATGTTTTAAGCATTTATTTCGAATTTGACAGTCACAAAACAAAACAAATACCACACCAAACAGCTGATTTCCTCGTAATTTGTTGGCAGCACCATTAGAGCGATAGTATCTGAACGAATAAGGTTAACCAAACCAAACTGATTTAGCACGAGCATTAAAGTTATGCCGAGATTAACTAATTGGCACTTTAACTGGACATTGAGAAACCGGCCCTAAAAGTTAATCTCGTCAGTGAGGGGATTACGTTTGACGGTTCTTGTAAGAGTTAATATCGCGATTACAAGTAGATTAGCGCTTTAATCTCGTCAACGACGCTAATCGCGAGATAAACTGGTATATCAGAACATAGTTTTGTGCAAAAATATGTAACATGCAGAAGGAAGCATCTCCGAGCATGCGTAGATCTCACAGACTACAAGAGCTAGAGAATTTAGGTTTTGAATATAAGTTTTCTATACCATGAGCAGAACAAGTTTGTTTCAAATTATCGATAGCTTATCTGGTTTCTAATGTACACATAGAATCGATTACAAAGAAATATCGAATTTGGGAAATGTAAATATGGTGGTTAAAATAATGGGTAACGATAGAATTTTTCTCATATTATCGTCCAAACCTGAAAAGAAACACCGGAGATATCGTAAAGTTAAGTTAGATTTTAGTTTTGCTTAAATAAGTCATTATTGAAAGCATACTTTTGGGGCACAAGGAGCAAAATATTTATTGCAACTGGGTTCAAGGTATCTTCTAGTCGGGCTCTCCCAAATAGAGCCTTCTTACATGTTTATACTCGATACCGAAGGTAAAAAGTATATTGGGTTTACGCAACGTCCGTCATGGTGTCTGTCCGTCTGTCCGTCCGTATGTTCGCAACTTTTTTCCACACCCTTCAAGCTAGAGACTTCAAACTTTGCAAATCTCTTTATCTATGGCAAAGTAAATAAAAGTGTCAAGATTTGAGTTCTACGATAACTAGGGGGCTGGCAAATCGATAAACTCGATAACGCAAAATCGATAGATCCAGCTATTTCGCAAGCCCTTACAGCTAGAACTACCAAATTTGGGGAGAAAATAGCTACTAACAATCCCCAAAAAACTGCATCAAATTTTGGAGCCACTCCCTTCTATTCCGCCCCCAGCCCCCCGCAGTTTAACACCAAAAATGCCCTTATTTTCTATAGTTTTTGAGCTAGAGCCATCAAATTTGGTGCCAAGATAGGTGTTGACGATCCCCAACCAAAAAAAAATCATAAAAACTTTGGATGCCACGCCCATCTATACTGCCCTATCCGCCTTCAACCACCCCAACGCTTCGCTAAAAACGGTAGTGCGTGTATCTTCCATAGTGTTTGAGCTAGATTCACAAAATTTGGTAGGTAGATAACTGGTAACGACCCCCCAAAAACTGCATCAAAGTTTTGGAGCCCCACCCACCCATTCCGCCCCCAGCCCCCCGCAGTTTAAAAACAGAAATGCTTATATCTTTTACAGTTTTTAAATAAGAGCCACCAAATTTTGTGCCAAAATAGGTGATTATAGCCCCAAAATAAATGCATAAAAACTTTGGATGCCACGCCAATCCATACTGTCCAAACTGCCCCAAACCGCCCCAATGCTTCACTAAAAACGGGAATGCGTGTATTTTCCAAAGCGTTAAAGCTAGAGTCACCAAATTTGGTAGGAAGATAGCTATTAACGATCTCCAAAAAACTGCATCAAAGTTTTGGAGCCACGCTCCCCGTTCCGAGCCCCCTGCATTTTGAAATCAAAAACGCCTATATTTTCCACATTTTTTGAGCTAGAGCCGTCAAATTTGGTGCCAAGATAGGTGATGAAGAAAACCAAAAAAAGGAGACTGCGCCCCCCACCCATATCGCCCCCAGCCCCCTTCCACCATATTCTACTAACTTTGAGCTAGAGTCACCAAATTTGGTATGAGGATAGCAATTAAAATCATAAATAGATCTGCAGCTAAACTTTGGACGCCACGCCCCCCATACCAGCCCCCAGCACCCAGCCCCCCTACTTCCATATTTTACTAACTTTGAGCTAGAGTCACCAAATTCGGTTTGAGGATAGCAATTAACATCATAAATAGATCTGCAGCAAAACTTTGGATGCCACGCCCCCCCATACCAGCCCCCAGCCCCCCTTCCAAAATATTCTACTAATTTTGAGCTAGAGTCACCAAATTCGGTTTGAGGATAGCAATTAACATCATAAATAGATCTGCAGCAAAACTTTGGACGCCAGATAGATACTTTGTCAAAACTCTGTAATTATCTTCCGGTTTTGTCTGGACTTTAATTTCATCAATGTTAACATTTACGAGAGGAACTATAAGGAAATTTTCTTTACCTATGAGCTCTATAACTTTGTTAAAAAAAACACTGGCGCTTTTCTCTCGTTTAAATTTTGGGGGTTGCTTTGGCTTTTTTATGTCAAATCCAGCGACTTCAGCGGGCAGATCGCCAATGTTTTCTGAAAATATGTGAAACCAATTAGTATTGTTTGCAGTTTCGTTTGGGAGTGTGTTTAAGTTGCTGCGAGTAATTTATGGTTTCTTGGTAGAGTATTGCGGATTAAGCTTTGTTTTGATTTGCTGACGTTGCAGCAGTCGTTGTCTTGTTCAGCGGGCAGTCGGCACCGGTGTAGTTGTTGTTGTAGGTGCTATTGAGGTACCTAAAGAGGGCGCTGTGCTTGCCGGCGCTGCTAAGAGAGACGGGGAGCTAGAATATTTCTGTCACGCGATGTGTGCAAGAATTCGGTTGTCGGGTTGGGTGTTATTGACCGCGCGCGGTTGATAAAAGGGATGGAGACGGCGAGCAAGAACGTTATGTGTCGCGCGCTGTGTAAGAGAGTTCGATTGAAGGGTTGGGGGTATTTGACCGCTCAAGCTGGTCTGAAACTACAGAGAAGTACGCGTTACTCTGCCGACGACGCTCGTGTTGTTCGCGTTGTGGCTGGGCAGAATTCTCGCGTTGACTCATTGTCTTAAACGCGGTATAAATTTTGTTTTTGTCTTTTGTTTATTTGTAAATTGTTTTCTTTAAATTGTAGATTTTTAGAAAAAAATTTGTACAAGGTCATTGCACGTGTTTTCGCGTAAAATGTATATGTATGTATATGCTTTTGGTTTATATTTGACTGCACTTTTGCGATTATGAATAATTTAATCGGAGCACAATAAAAAACAAGTCTGTATTCGACGACGAATCACAATGACGGGATTGTTGTTGATGTTGGGATCGTCGAATAGGTCAATGCTTACGGGGAAGTGATCACTGCCTGAATGGGAGATATTTCTATTCCATGTGGAGCTAAGTTTTAGAATGGGTGATGCAACGGACAGCTCGATGAAAGAATGATTAATAAATTTGAAAAGTGTGTTGCCTCTTTCGTTTTTGGTTTGAGAGCAAGCCAGCTGTTGAAAACTTCTGTTATTTGTTTGGAAGGAGTTAGGCTGTTTAAAGTGTTTCTTAAACTATTGAGTTTAAAAGATTTGTTTGGAGGTATGTATGATCAGACGATAGTGAACTTGATTTTGTTGTATGGAGTTATGGACTAGAAGAGCTACACCTCCATATCCGTTTGTGGCCTTGTTTTCGTGGTATATTGTGTAGTTGATTGGAATGTGAATGTTTTGTTTAGAGTAGACGTGGGTTTCTTGTAGGGATAATATTTTTGGGCTGTGTGGCTTTATGAGCAACTGATTGTAATTGTTAATATATCTGTTAAGGATAAATTGTAATACTTTTAACATTGTTGGCGTCAGGATTTTATACTTTTATACTATTGGGTTTGTGCGATGTCCGTGATGGTGTCTGTCAGTCCGTAGGTTCGCAACTTTTTTCCATACCCTTCAAGCTAGAGATTTGACACTTTGCAGATGTCTTTGACTATGGCATAGAAAACTAAAGTATCAAGATTGGGGTTCAACGATAACTGGGAGTCTGGCAAATCGATAAATTCGATAGCTCAAAATCGATAAATCCACCTACCTCACACGTATACGGGAATGCGTGTGTTTTACTATATTTTTGAGCTGGAGTCACCAAATTTGGTAAGAAGCTAACTGTTAACGACACCCCCCGTTGCCCCGTTATCAAACCCTTGCATTATGAATGCAGAAACGCCTGTATCTTCCACACCTTAGGAAAAAGAGCTAAAAAACTTGTTGCCACGGTTGGTGATGAAGAAACCCAAAAAATTTTGTTGCCGCCCCCACCCATTCCGCCCCAGCACCCCATTCCACATATTTTACCAACTTTAAGCTAGAGTCACCAAATTTAGAAGAAGAATAGCAATTGACGACCCCCAAAGAGCTGAAGGATAAATTTGGATACCACGCCCCAGCCCCTCTTCCACCATATTTTACTAACTTTGAGCTAGAGTCACCAAATTTAGTTGGAGGATAGTAATTGACATAATACACAGATTCGCAGCAAAAAGTTGAAAGTTAAATTTCTATGTATTATAAATAATTCCAGTGTCAAGTTGTTTTTCCGCAATGAATCCCAAGACCACTAAACCGATTTAACTTTGTTTTTTTTTTTAAATGTGTGTTTTCAATATTTATATATATGTATATATAATGGCAATTTATAAATGCCACAGTATTTTATTGCGAATTTAGTCATAATTTCGGTTAGTTCAATTAAGTCCCAACTGATGGCGTAGTAACTTGTAAATTTGTAGCGGCCCAAATATCTGGCAATGCCATCTGAGTTTGTGTAGCGATGAATCGAACGGCAACTCGATAGATTGCCGAATTAACGCGGGTGTAACTGCGAGCGCAGCAGTAATTGGTGACAACGTTCACCAAAAATTTTTCAATCGCAGTGGGCATTTTAAAAAATCTGATTGCTAAGGAATGGTCAAGAGTGGCGCGTCAACAAAATTTGCGGTACACACTGTTTTGTTATTTTTGTTTGTGTTAGGCGCGGGTAGCTATATCTGTCAGTTGAAAACATGCGAACAATTTTCATATATCTATTCATCTTGTAATGATTGTATTGGTGTAGCGGCAAAGAATAACTGTAAAATACGATGTCTTGCTACTCGTAAGCTAACGAACTAAAAACGATGTGTCTGCTGCTTTGCTTTCGCTATGTTTTGTTTGTGCTCAGATTCAGGGAAGCAGCCTCATGAGACAGTTGAGCCACGCAGCTCTTTTGTATATCTTATGATCATAAACAGCAACACAAGAAAAAATTATATGTATGTACATACGTACAAGCTTATTAATTCGCTGTTGCGGGGTTTCAGGGTTGGCTATATATTTTTTGTGATGGCAATAATTTTATATATACAGTGGGCCAAAAAAGTATTGGCACAACAGCGAATTTCAAGTTTCGAACGCGATAACTTTTGATCCCGAAGGATGAGGTCCAAAATTTAAATGCTGTTTTAAAAAACGACAAATTAGTGCCAGGTTGTATACTTAGATACTGTGCGGATTCACTTTGTAAACCTTTACATAAATTATTTAACTTATCGGTTGACTCAGCTGTGTTTCCTGGTATATGGAAGGAATCTTTTATTATTCCACTTCATAAAAGTTGTTCTAAGTCTAACGTTAAAAACTATAGGGGTATATCAAAGTTGTCTGCCATTCCGAAAGTCTTTGAAAAAATTATAAGCTTTCAATTGCAGCACTTATGTAGTTCAATTTTATCCCCTTATCAACACGGTTTTGTTAGGCGAAGATCTACTACCACCAACCTTCTTGAGCTTACCTCACTAGTTATCAAAGGGTTTCAGGCAAAAATGCAAACTGACGTCGTTTACACAGATTTTAGTAAGGCATTTGATTCTGTTAGTCATTCTTTGTTGCTTCAAAAATTAAATATTATTGGATTTCCAGCAAAACTCCTGTCGTTGCTTTCTAAGTACTTGTGTGGCCAAACACAAAAAGTAGTTTTTAAATCGTCTGTATCCAAATCTATTTTTGTTACCTCTGGTGTCCCTCAGGGGAGTCACCTAGGACCATTGCTATTCATCTCTTTATTAACGATCTTCCTGCTGTTATTACTAATTCTCGTGTTTTTATGTTTGCTGATGATGTAAAGCTATGTTTCACCTATAATGATGATTCTCTATGTAACTTACTACAGTCGGACTTGGGAGTACTGTCGGCTTGGTGCCGTTATAAATTACTAAATTTAAATTGTTCAAAATGTAAAATCATGACTTTTTGTAGAGGGTACCCCTCATACTGCTCACTACGTGCTTGATGCTTCACCACTTGTCCGCGTTTTTGAAATTAAAGATTTAGGCATCATTCTTGATAGCAAATTAAAATTTGATTCTCACATATCTTCGATGGTCAATAAGGCCATAAACGTTCTTGGCTTCATCAAGCGGTGGTCAAAAGAGTTCGATGATCCCTACACCACCAAAACGCTATATACATCCCTAGTACGTCCCATCCTGGAGAATGGATCTTGTGTGTGGTCCCCGCAATACGGGATTCACCAGGATAGAATTGAATCTGTGCAGAGGAAATTTCTTCTGTTTGCGCTCAGATGTTTTAACTGGGTTCCTGGAATAGACCTACCCCACTATTCAAGTAGACTTCTTTTAATTAATCTTCCTTCCCTGTTGAACCGTTGAATTATGCATGGAGTAGTATTTGTCACTAATCTACTTAATGGTGAAATCTACTCATCAGTTCTTCTAAGTCGAATAAAATTAAATGTTCCCATTAGATCCACACGTAACTTTTTACCCCTCAGCCTCGATCGTTGCTCGAGCAACTATTTAATTCATGAACCATTTCGTGTATTATGTTCTGACTATAACAAGCTTTATTCTCTTGACTCTCTAGAGACCTCGACTCCAGTACTAAAACGATCTATCCTTTCTGCCTTATCTAATCGTAACCACTAATCACTAATCTACCACTGGTCTGATTGGGTTTTTCTGGGTTTTTCCCAATCCACGCAACTGTTGGGCCACTAATGTTCTTGTTGAATTTCCCAGAGCTTTAACGTTAACTTTATAATTTTTTCAACCTTAATTTATTTTCAGATCTACATATAATTTTAAATTTTATCTTAAACTTAATTATTTTTATTATAATTATTTTAAATGAATTTTATTTTCATGTCAGCTGCTCATAGCTGACAATAAATAAATAAATAAATGTACTGCGAACGTATTTTTTTGTCCAATAAATGCCCAACATGCTCAATAGGATTGTGGTCCGGTGATTGTGGGGGTGTTTTAAGCTGCTTGCAGTGGTATATAAGCCATTCCTGCACTAAATACGACGAATGTTTGGGATCATTGTCTTGTTGGAAAAGCCATTTTGTCTCATGTAGCCCCAATTTCTCAACACTGAGTGTCAAATTATTTTTTAAAATGTTCAGAAAAACATGTTTATCCATTTTTTCATCAATAAAAGCCAGTTGAACAACACCAGACGCCGCACAACACCCCCACACCATAACGTTGCCACCACCATGCTTTACCGTTTTTATCAAATTTATTTCCTCAAGCTCTTTATTAGCTTTACGCCACACTTTTTGGGCACCATCGGATCCAATAATGTTAAATTTGGATTCGTCACTGAATATTACATTGTTCCAAAAAGAATCCGGCTCGTTTACGTGAGCCTTAGCAAATTCTAGCCTCTTCTTTTTATTTGCTTTTGAAATGAACTTGCGACGTGGTACTCTACCATTGTACCCAGCCTTATAGAGTGTATTCCGCACGGTTTGTGGGCAAAAGTTTTCCTTAAAGGATTCCTGCAACCTCTGACATAGTTTAACAGATGACGTCGTCGGATTCTGAGCCACTGCAGCTACTATAAGCATCTCTTGACGCTCAGTAAATTTTTTTGGACGTCCAATTCGGCTCTTTGGCTTCAATTTTCCGCTGGTGACGTAATGATCAATAATATTACGAACACTTGACGATGACCTGTCAACCAATACGCCAATTTCCCAATAAGTTTTGTTTTGAATATAAAGTTTTATAATCAAATTTTGCGATGGTAACGAAATTTCTGATCCTCTGCCCATTTTTGCGTGTTTGCGATGAAATTAAAACCGAATGTGAAGCAAAACATATGTACTTGTATAATGTGCGTGTTGCAGAAGCTGAAAGCAAAGTACAATGCAAAAAAAAAAACGTGACTTTACCCTTACAATAGCATTAGCAAAGGGCAGTATGCTGTATGTGCCAATACTTTTTTTGCGTAAATTTGTGCCTTTTTTCACTATAATAAGCATAGTTTAGGACATAATATGAGTATACGAATTTGGATTTGTAATATAAATAGTTAATTTGTCGTTTTTTAAAACAGCTTTTTAAATTTGGATCTCATCCTTCGGGATCAAAAGTTATAGCGTTCGAAACTTGAAATTCGCTGTTGTGCCAATACTTTTTTGGCCCACTGTATGTCGGCGCGTACTGGTAATTGTAATTTCAGCATTATAGTAATAATGCATCGGCTTTCATTAGTTGTTGCTTTGACTCGTCGTTGTTTGACTCGTTGCTTTGATTCGTTGCTTTGATTCTTTGTTGCTTTGACTCGTTGATGCTTTGGTTCGTTGTTGCTTTGGTTCGATGTTGCTTTGACTAGTCGTTGCTTTGGTTCGTTATTGCTTTAGGAAGTATCATTTAAGCGGAGCGACAGCATGGTGTCGTCGCCGAGTCTGGTTCGGAAGATTAATTTTGCGGCACAAGACAGTTGCGTTTTAAACTTCTGTGTGATTTCAATTGCAAAACTTTTCATATTTAGTTTCGGTTTTGTCCGAATTGTTAGTCCGTTTTTGCAGCGCTTTTACAAAATAGCCTTCAGCATTTATTTGGGTCAACATTGCTCATTTAAGTGAACATGTTTCGCTATGTATCAGTGTTGCCAGGTGCTTTTAGAAAAAAAATGTTTTCAAAAAAAAAAGCTATCTTCTTTAAGCTAATATATATTGATCAAACAGGTACAAACAGATGTAAACAAATCGCACGTAAGTTCTAACACACATTAGATTTTTTTTATATCACAAATAGTCTTTCGCCCACTCGCTTTAATCCTTTTTATTAAAGTATTTAATTCCCGAAATTTTTGATCAATAGCTCAACGTTAAGGTGTGGCGCACGCCCCAAACCCAAACCGGGTTTTACATACAGAGGCGGAAAAAATAATAGCATCACCAAGCACATATTTCTTACCGTCCAAAAAACAAACATTTAGAGTACGAAATTTTTCAAAATATTATTACTAACGTTTTCATATGTGCCCTAAAGGCCTGTACGCAGACGAGTGAACAGCGCCCGTACCGTAATGCACAAACTTTACTGACCGTAACGACAAGTATAGAAAAAAGTTGTAAATTTGTAGCGGCCCAAATATCTGGCAATGCCATCTGAGTTTGTGTAGCGATGAATCAAACGGCAACTCGATAGATTTACGCATAGAATTTACGCGGGCGCAGATTTTCTTCTCTAGCAGATCGATTCACGACTCTAGACCTTTTGTTAATTATAAGCTACGTTATATACTAGTTGAAATAAACGTAATTGGTGACGTTCACCAAAGTGGTGATTCCGACATTCGAAAACATGTTAAACTTCAACCAGTGCAAGTTCTCTTGATTTCGTGGAAATTTCGCGCACACACGTACGTGCATTTCACAATTTAGTAACAGCGCACTTTATGCGTATACGGCCGTACGATCTACGAAGTATGAAAGGTAGACGACTTTTTTTGTTGAAGCAGAATAATCATCGACTACGCCAATCACCATGATAGATAGATTCCAATGCAGACGTAGTTGCTCAAATCCGAGATCTGTAGCTCGACTTGAGTCACTTCGGGCAAGTGAGCCCACTAACAGAGCTGAGACGTTAACAACGGCTTTTGCTGTAAATCCGTTCCCCTGCAGCGCCAGTTTTATTTCTTCTGTAACATCAGACTATTCCTTTAATTACGACTTGCACGCCCTTGCTGCCTCTTAGTTGGTATGTGTAATAACTTATATTTTTGTCGGCTAGGTACTTTGTCTAAACTTCCCCTTACCCCTTACGAGAGGAACTATGTGAAAATTGTTTTTGCCAATGAGCTCTATAACTTTGTTAACAAAAGCACTGGAAGAAAACGGCGTTCGTAACGCCACACGGGCTATATGAATTCATAAGAATGCCCTTCGCGTTGAAGAATGCACCCGCCACTTTCTGAGACTTATGAACGAAATTCGAAGAGATCACATTAAAAAAAAATGTGTGTTATATTTTGACGATACACTTATTTTTAGCACATCGTTGCAGGAACATATCTATTAAAGAAAAACTCGATACGTTAGAAGAAAAAAATTTGAAAATACAAATCGATAAATGTAACTTTATGAGACGAGAATCGGAATTTTAAGGGCACATTTCAAAAAATAGTTATCATAGAGAAGCTAAAACAGTTAAACATATAAAAAAATGTCTGGGTATAACAGGATACTATAGAAAATTTATTAAAGACAACGCTTGTAACGATTAACGTGCAAGTATGGATGAGCGGATGGTATTATAACGGACAACGGAGTACGAGCTGGCTTCTACGGCTGTGGCTCGTCGGCTAAGTCGAGGGTACCAAAAGAAAAAACCGAGTGTTACTTTGCTCCAGTCATATTCTTTTTATAATTAAATTCGCGTACTATTTTTACCGGGACAGAGGCAAAGGGGATGACGTTTGATATGAGGGATTAGGAAGGAAGCTCGTAAAATTTGTGGGTTTTTAGGGGCGGCTGAAAAAAAAATAATTAATACCCAATATAGGCTGTGGCGAAGGCTGCTAATGTTTGTTTTGTCTAAATGTAACATCCATTTATATGCTGATGATGTCCAAATGTATGTAAGTCGTCCGCTCAGTAAAATTAACGAATGTGTCCAGTTATGTATGGAAGACTTGTTGCGTGTGAGTCAATGGGTCAATGTTAATGGCTTGTTTATTAACCCGTCTACATCCAAATGTATCTTAATTTACAAAAAGTTCCTGAATACTGACAACTTTCTTAAGCTACATACAGATTCCACAGCTATTCATTACGTAGATAAAGCCGAAAGCTTAGGGATCACCTTGAATAGGACCTTATCATGAAATAGTCAGGTGAATAAAGCTGTGGGAAAAACGTGTGGCGTTTTAAGGCAACTTTGGCTCACCCAGAAATTCCTACCCCTTAACATAAGAATATTGATCGCAAAACCTTTATTATTGCCAAAGTTTTTGTATGGCATTGAAATTTTTGGAAAATGCGACGCTGCAAGCCTAAGGAAGTTGAGGGTAGCGTTTAATAATGTAGCCCGTTACGTGTTTGGCCTCAAAAGGGCAGACCACGTAACGGGTTATGCTAACAGATTGTTTGACGTCTTTAATTAATTTTAGAATTCTTCTCTTGCTACACAAAATTATATATACACAAGAACCTGAGTATTTGTATGGCAACATAAAGTTTACATCGTCCCAACGCGTTAACAACCTCGTTTGCTTGAGAACCAAACTGCCATGTTCTGATAGGCAGTTCCTTATCTTTGCTGTTCGACTGTGAAACAATCTTTCTCCCAACATCAAATCTATACGCAGCGCACACCATTTTAAAATTAATTTAAAATCTTATTTAAAAACTTAATTTTAACGCTTGAAACTGCATTACAGTCCAACTTACGCATAACTTTAATATGTAATTCTTTAGGTTCCATTCTATAAATATAAATAATTGTTTAAAATATATAATTTAGATTAATACTTATACAATTTTACATTTAAATATATGTGATTAATGCTCTAATATATAGTAGCAATACTGTAGCATTAAGAATCATTCCATAATTAAATAAATATAAATATAAATAAAAAAAAAAAAAAAATACTCAATATAGGCTGTGGCGAAGGCTGCTAATGTTAATGCACAAGGTGTGAAAGTGCATACGCCCACCCTACCATGATCCTGATAATCGCAAACTTTAAATACCTCGATTCAGGATCCCTATGGGAGTTAACGCATCTCGTTCAAGCTGTACATGGTTCCAATAAAACAAAAATAAATTAAGCTGACATTTTTATAATTTTTAACGCAATTACTTAGACTGGATTATTGTAATACCTAACATAACGCTAACCAAATCTTGGGAGTAAACCAGATATATTACAAAACGGCAAGTGCTTAGAGCGGCTAAAATAAACAACAATCGGTCATACAACAATAGAATAAATATGAAATAAATATGAAAATGCATATGGATTACTTTATATACTTAAGTTAGTCATTATAACAAGATATGCGATTCGTTAATTTATTATTAAGTCTTCGTTAAGTATGTATGTGTGAATGAAAAAGTAAAAAAATCAGTACGTTAACTTTTTATACCCTGAACCCATAAAATCTGTAAATCAGGGTATAATGGTTTTGTGCAAAAGTATGTAACAGGCAGAAGGAAGCATCTCCGACCCCATAAAGTATATATATTCGTGATCAGTATCAATAGCCGAGTCGATATGGCCATGTCCGTCTGTCCGTCCGGCTGTCCCTCTGTCTGTCTGTCCGTCTGTATGAACGCGTAGATCTCAGAGACTACAAGAGCTAGAGACTTCAGATTTTGAATATAAGTTCTCCTATACCATAAGCAGAACAAGTTTGCTTCAAATTATCGATAACTACTCTGGTTTTCGCTATACACATGGAATCGATAACAAAAAATATAGAATTTGGAAAATGTAAAAATAGGGGTTGGTGTAATGGGTAACGATAGAACTTTTCTCAAAATTTCGTTTAAATCGGTTAAGAAACACCAGAGATATCGTAAAGTTAAGTCAGTTATGAGTTTTTTTTAAAGTGAACATTATTTGAAGCATACTTTTAGGACGCAGAGACTGCAACTGGGTTCAGGGTATCTTCTGGTCGGGCTATCCCGACTAGAGCCTTCTTACTTGTTTTAGTTAGTGTTTTCGAAAGCATTAATTCGGACTGAGTTCACGGTTAGTTAAGAGAAGCTTTTGGGTAAAGTTACATTATCACACGGAACGAGAAGCTTTCACGTGGATATATTAAGAGAATTTAATTGATAAAGAGCGGTAACTTACAGCGGCATTATCCCACGCAGAAAGATCTTTCCTTGAGTGTGTGTGCTTTTATCCATCGCTGAAGCTCTAGTAAACGATAATGGATTAGAGAGGGGGTGGAGAACTAAAGGTGTAAGCTCTCTTTCCTTATACTCTTCGTTTGCCTGCTAATTGTTTCTTAATTTTCTTGCACATAACCTAACTTGATTTAATTATTACTATGCATATTTTTCTTTTCCATTTTTAATTGAAATAGTTTTAGTTTTCACCTAAATTTTTTGAGAAGATAAGACAACTTATATATATATATTTTTAATTGTTTTCTGGCGTCTCGACACCACTTGCAATTTACGTTAACTTTTGGTTAAACACATTTATACCAATACAACAAAAAAAAAAAAAATGCAAAATATTACAACATTAAATTACACTTATTTATATTAAACATTTATCTCTTTATTTGCGTATACTTGTGCCGGTATATTACATAACCTTTGTAGGGTTAGGTTCGTTTGGCACTAAATCATTTATAACTTATCATAACCATAGAAAACACAAAAAAAAAAAACTAATCCACGTCGCAGTTGATGTAGTTGTTTAGAACATTATAAACTTTAAGTTCTGCGCGTCCACATAATTCCTTGATCGCGGCAATTTTCCTCGCGCGGTAATTGCTCTGCGTGCGACGTCAACTCCGGACTAATGTAAGAAGCTCAATTTGTACATGCGGGAGCGGTAGCTTAAGAGAGCGATTGGTGGCTGTAGTCGTTTGGGACAGCTGATTAAGTACATATGTACATAGGGAATTGCACTTTATTCGGCAGTTACATATATATATATATACCAACCAATTCGCAGATAAAAATAACCAATTTGTAGCTTAACTTAACCAAATTGTATATCACTCTTATTACTTCGTAGCTCAAATTAATCAAATTGTAGGTCAAACTAACCGCCAATTCTGATGTAAAAGAAAGATAAAAATATAGCGAATAGCTAATCAGAATTGTGAAAAAGAAACATATAAAATGTTTTTTAATTACCCATTAGGTCGGAATTGGCACTTAAATGATGTTGAACGGCTACGGCTTTTATCGCCTTGTGCACTGCATCAGGGAAAATGTATAATCGTTTGCGTATCGTTCCAGTGGCATTAATAACTTCATATATTTACTTGATTTACTGCACAAATTAAAGTTTCTTTCCGTTTCTTTAATTTTCTTTAATGGGACAAGTAAAATCGCGCACAACTACTCTCTTGCAAGTCTTGGAGGGACAAAAAACCATGCTGTCAGAAGTAAATTTGCGAAAAGCGACAAAGTTGCACCAGTTTATTTCATCTCTATATTCGCTATTCACATTTTCATCACCCATAAGTGGTGCACTGCTCATAACGAAAACTAACCAAAAAAATTTCCCCGTTGGTCGGATAAATTTCTCAGTTGGTCGGTTTTCGACAAGAGTTTAACATTACGGAGCACTGAACATTTAGCACATTTACATAGTCGAAATTATAAAATTTCCTAAAACAGCTTGTCATCAAGCGCAATAAAAACATAACAAAACAAACTCAATTCAAAAAGATTTTTAATATTGTATTTTGCGCACAAATTTAAGCAATTATTTTAGCTTTTTGATTACTTTAATTTTATTTGTGCTAGAGCTCATATTTGTTATGAATTAAATGCACACAAATAATACACAAACAGCTGTTAGCTGACAACTAACAGACCCCTGTTAAAACAGGATGCCGGTTGAATTGGATTTGTAATGGAATCACATACATTGCCGACTCGCTGTTAATGAAGGATGCAGCCTACTTAGAAGCATTCGAGAAACTTCAAAATCACATCATCTCACACCCCATATTACGATACCCTAATTTTAAAAAAACATTTACGCTTACGGCCGACGCATATAGGCGCTTTTTTCTGATTTTGCGTTGCTTATATCAAAAAATTTTTTTGTCCTTACAAAATATTGAATGAACTTATTTTATAAGAAATTCTCCAACGATTTCATATCTGTTATCTATAATACAACCTGATTTTTTAGAAGATATAGCCCTTCAAAGTTGTCTGATTTTCAGTGTTAAAAAATCATTTCGGTTTTGAGATAAAAAATCTCATAAGCTCGGAAACGGATCATCATTATTTTTAATTGAGTATGGCTGGGTAAATCGATTTTTACCAACTATCCATTTTTACACTATTTCTCAACTATGATGGAAAATAAAAATAAATATAAAATTCCATAAATTTCTTTGGTTATTCCCGAATCGAATGCAAACAAATTTATCTGCCCGCCGTTGCCCCGTTTTTGGCACATGGCAAAGATAAAATTGAGTATCAGTCTTTGCCAATTGGAGACCTTTCTGAAGAAGTACAGGAGTCTCTTAATAAATTTTATAAAAAAATACAGATCGCTAAACACTTTCAAAGCATCAAGGGTAAGACAAAATGAGGACCTTTTCAACATCTTCCGATCCACTCATTTCATCACTGCGGCATTTAAAGTCACGAAAAGACTTAAGTAATTTTAGTTCAAAAATGATAAGTCTTTTAGATCTGGTTTAGATTATGGGCAATATTTTTTACAAAAAAATTAAAAAATAAATTTATACAAATATTTGTAACATTAGTTTTCAATTATAAAAGCCTTTCAAACAAAAATAAATAATGAATCAAGAGTTTTAAAAATTTATTTATTTTTCGACTCAAAAAATTTTTTTCCCGCAAATTTCAACTTTGCTTAGTCATAAATAGGCACAAAAAATCGTAGAAAACGTTAATTTTACAGGTTAATTAATTATCTATCATATGCTTTTAAAATTTATCAATTATCTCATTTGGTTCAAAAGCTTGCAGCGAAACATCAAAAAAAGCGCCACTGCGTGACGCGTCAAATTCCTTCCTATCTCAAGAAGTGCACCCAATTTGTTTGGCATCAAGAATGTTAAATAAACACGAGAGAAACTATTCAGCCACAAATAAAGATGGGGCAACACTTTGGAGTGTAAACTGCTTCAGACCTTATCTCTATGAAAGGAAATTTAAAATTTTGACCGACCATTAACCTATAAAAATCTTACAATCAAAATATAAAGGGAAGGACATTTAAGCCAGACATCAAAGATTGTCATTAAAACTAGGAGAATGTCAGTTTGAAATAGTTTTGGAAAATGGACGAACAGGTCATAAAAGTAATAGAAACACATTGATCTACTTTTAAAGAACTAATACAAGAAACAAACGGATCATTAAATAAACAAGTTTACATAAACACTTATGTTAACGAGACAATTAACTATATGGAACAACTAATTAAATCAGGTAGCAAAGCAATCGCAAAAAAAAAAGCATTTGGCAAATACGAAGTTAGCAGGCTTTGGGCTCTTAGGCATCTTTTAACCAATCATACCGACCTAAGAAGCATCAACAAGAATTCATATATCCATATTATATGAATACTTGTTGATATAACTATTAAATATTCCACCATGCATAAGTTGACCAATTACGAATTTTTTTCCTAACTTGCTTTTGAAAATGATTGATTTAACTTGTAAAACTTTTAACTTATTAATTTATTAACCGTCAGCTATGATTAGAAAATAATATTAATAATTATAATTATATATAACATAATTATAGTAGAAATAATTAAATTAAAAAAAAATTTAAATTATATGTAATCTGAAATAAAATTAAGGTCAAATAATTAAAAAGTTAACGTTAAAGCTCTGGGAAATTCAACAAAAAAATAAGTGGTCCAACATTTGTTGCATGGATTGGGAAAAACCCAATCAGACCAGCAAAAGATAAGTGATTAGTGGTTACGATTTGATAAAGAAAAAAGGTTCGATTGTTTTAGCACTGCAGTTGAGGTCTCCAGATAGGCACGGAAATAAAGCCTGTTATAGTCAGAACATATAACACGAAATGGTTCATGAATTATAGAATTAAAGGAAAAAAGGTAGATCTAATTGGAACATATAATGTTATTCGACTTAATAGAAGTTATGAGTCGATTTCACCATTAAGTAGATAAGTGATAAATACTACACCATGCATAACTTTAAGGTTTAAAAGGGAAGGAAGATTAATTAAAAGAAGTCTACTTGAATACGGGGTAAGTCTATCCCAGGAACCCAGTTAAAACTTCTAAGCGCAGACAGAAGAAATTTCTTCTGCACAGATCCATACTCCAGGATGGGACGTACTATGAATATATATAGCGTTTTGGTGTTGTAGGGATCATCAAACTCTTTTGACCACCGCTTGATAAAGCAAAGAACGTTTATGGCCTTATTGACCATCGTCGATCAAGAGTGATACCTAAATCTTTAATTTCAAAAAACGCAGACAAGTGGTGAAGCATCAAGAAAGTAGAGAGCAGTATGAGGGATACCTCTACAAAAAGTCATGACCTTACATTTTGAACAATTAATATTTAGTAAGTCACAACGGCAACCCAAATCCGATTGTAGTAAGTTACATAGAGAATCATCATTATAGGTGAAACATAGCTTTACATCATCAGTAAACATATAAACACGAGAGTTAATTGAATTACATAAGTGCTGCAATCGAGAGCATATAATTTTTTCAATGACATAGTTTTTTACGTTGGACTTAAAAGAATTTTAATGTAGTGTAATAATTAAAGATTCTTTCCATATACCAGGAAAGTGAATCCGCACAGTATCTAAGTATACCAACTGGCACACCTTCTGGACAGGCAAGAAGCCGGGTTAAGGTCACTTAGCAGCGTAGATTCAGGTATAACTGGGACATACATGCAATTTGACGTTTGAACTTGAAAAGGATAGGAATTATTGCAAAAGTATAAACTCGATGAGTAAACTGATTGAAAATACTCAGCAAATAGATCAGCCACTGCTTGATCGGTACTTGCTTTTGTATTATCAAGGAAAACCGAGGATGGCAAGCATGAAGATTTACGTTTAGAGTTTACAAATTTATAAAACTGTTTCGGATCGCGGGAAAAGTTTGATCTGCAACGATTGAGATAATTGTTATAACAAACAGTGTTTACGGAAATAAAATTTGACTTTGCAATTATATACGAGGATAAATCTATAGTATTTCCAGATATTTTAAATTTTTTATAGGATCTTGTTTTCACGTTTTTAATTTTGATAGTTCCCTCGTAAACCAGGGTGGTTTATTTTCACTTGAAGGAACACATATATCCAAATGCGAATTCAAGGTCCTGTAAAAAATGGTGATGGCAGTATCCATATCACTACAAGAATAAAGTTGAGACCAATTAGTATGCTGAATCAAAACATTTAATTAAGTAAAGTCAGTTTTACGAAAGGAAAGTGTCTTTAAAGAATTTTTAGATGCTGGTCTAAGGTTGAGAAGTTCGAAGGAAAGTTCTAAGGTTGGATGGTAGGTATCTTCAGGAAGCACTAGAGGGTATACTCTACTAACATTACTACAATCAGAATCAGAAACAAATATCAAATCTAACATTTTATTACTACTGTTATGCACCCTGTTAACTTGCGATAGGCCTTACTCTAAAAGGCCATCGATAAAATCATCAGAAGTGGCCGGTAATTGTGCTGAAGATGTGTCATTCACTGACCATACAACATTTGGCAAATTAAAATCACCAACCACTATAAGTTGATCCACATCCGTCAACAACGACGAAACAAGTTGCAGAGCATTCAAATGGGTTATGTAAATGTTATTATCAGAATTGGGAGGAATATATGAGCATGTAATATACAATGAGCGGCCGCTACATAATAGTTTAACACATATGAACTCAATATCCGGATGATCATATGAATGAATCTGCTCAGAGGAAATACAAGAGTCAACAGCTATGAGAACACCGCCCCCCCTGCCGGTGGTGCGATCGCATCTGTACATCTATACTTATTAGGCAAAACGGAATAATCAGATATATTAGGTTTTAACCAGGTTTCTGTGAATGCAACTATCTGTGCATCAAAAGATAAGCTGTTTACATAAAGATTAGAAAGTTTAGTGTTAAGGCCTCGAACATTTTGATAGGCCAAGCTAACTACTTTTATAAGTTTTTTGCCGCCGAGGTTGAGGCAACAGGATGGATAACCGGCGGTATACTACTGATTCTTATGCCATTATGTACAATGTTTCGCCTGTTAACATACTCCTTTACCACGAGCTTTGGTGGCCAAAAGTTTTCAGAACAAATTGTTGTGAAAAATTCGGGCGGAACACCCAACTTGAAAGAAGATATACTTCGGGCGTGTTTAAATTTAAACTTTTCCACAGTAATACGCGGGGAATCAATTTTACTTTTAACGTAGGCATTTAGATCCTCCAATGAAGTATCGGAGGCAAGCCTTGACACGAATATGAACTTATTTACGGGTACAACAACAAGAGGCTTGTGGACCCGTGCTGTACCTAAAGTAGAATCAGTTGGCACACTGGCTGTTGAAACAGAAAGATCGGGAGTTATGTTGATAGATTGACCGTTAGAGTCTAGATTTCTAATAGGCGAGTTAAACAACATAAGCGGGCTAGCTGAAATACCCGCTGGGGGATTAATGCTAGGCACTAGAAGGGATTTAGTTGGCAGGGAGTTAAACCGGGCATATTCATAATACCTTCCCTTTTCCCAAGAGAGGCAAAAACTGTGGAATTTTTAAAATTTTTACTTTCATATTTTTCTTCTGACAATGACAAACAACAAAAAAAAGTGAAATCGGTCCAGCCCTTTACGCGTGATGTTATGACCAGGAAAATAGGGACTCATATTTATATAAATAGACTACAAAGGGCTAAAGTTGTCCAGTTAGTCGTGGAAAAATCCATGCTAACATGGTATCTTAGTGGGCAATAGACGTCCGAAATGTTTGTGTTTCCAGTCATGCTGGGGATCCTAACCTTTGCACATTAGACCCAGTGTTCCTGATATGCTGGGAGTTCAATATACTAAATCCCGCTTCTTGTGATAACTGCCGCACCGCCACAGACTGTGCCTTTAGGATGATTTACGGCTATGAAATTGTAGCCGCTGATTATGAAGAAAGACTTGGTTGAAATGTTGGTTCTTGAGATGAGTATGTCAACGTGGTTTGTCTTGAAGAATCGCCCAGCCTTGGGCCTGGTCCTGCCCAGACCGTTTTCGTTCCAAATGACTATTTGGATTATATGCATTGTTTCGCTATAAGTGACGTGATAAATTGCGTCATGTCTGCAAATCATTAAAGCATTCTTTCCATCATTATCATAATCTGACTCGTGAGCAGTGAGACCTTTTGATCTGCTGCGGGGGCTGTTGGGATCCACTGAGCGTACTGGCGAAGGTGATGCCTGGTACAACTGAGGCTGAGCGCAGCTTTAAATCGATATAATGAGAATTGGCTGGGTAGGCCTGTATAGAAGGTGGAATGGTTTCCTGCACTAGGGCACAGCAGGCTGGATACTCTTTAAGCGGGGTTTACAATGTCAGCGTGAGATTGGAAAATGTTTTGTTTCAGTCTGACACACCTATTTTTCACATAAGTTTGTCTCCCTCATTTGCAATCTGTAACCGGTCTCATATGCATCTCAGCAAAAAGCAATTCGAAAATGGAGTTTTAAAAGCTGTCAATAGGTGTCGCATTTTCGAAATTAGCAACATGTGCTTGAAAGCACCAAAGCTCTAAACCTCTATTTTACTCAAAATGGCTGTCAATAGGTGTCGCATCTTCGTTAGCTCCAATGTTTTTACCTCAATTTCACTCAATACAGAGGTAAATGTTAATAGAATTCACTTTTTAATATTTATTTAGTACATATTAACGAATATATAACAATAAAATCCATGTTATGTAAAAAAAGCAAATCGTTTAATTTTCGCGCCATTTCACGTGTGTCAGCTGTGTTCGAATTTTGCCCATGCCCGAGCCTATCCCGCTGCATCAAATGATCTCGCGCCCAACACCGTCGAGCACTTCCCTGCGGCTGCTCCTCTTCAAGTTCAGCAGCAGTAGCAACAGCTGCTTGCATCATCATTGTATGATGAGCTACTAAAATTTTTTGTTGTTGTCGTCTTCTCATTTTTTATTATTTATCAATTCTGCTTCACTTTAAAAATTTTTGCCACAAAAATGAAACAATCATCAGCTGTTCACAGCTCATAGACGGCTAACAGCTGATTTCGAAAATTCGAACATACTTTCACGCTGACATTGTAAACTACCAGCGTACGTCTCAGGTTGGTAAAAGCTTTAATCCAGTCTCACGCTGACATTGTAAACGCCGCCTTATGTTGGTGCATTCGGCTGAGCTGTGGTCATCACCGCACTTGATACATTTGTCGGAGACAGCAGTATTTTTGAATGTCCAAATTCCTGGAATCGGTAGCATTCGAGAATGTCCTTGGTTTTGAGTGGTGTTTTGATCGTGATTGTACATCTGCACAGTCGTTTGATACATAGGCGTCCGACCTTATTGTTGCTGGACAGTTCCAAGTTTACAAAAAATAATATACATCGGCTTCTTGGTGCTTTTATAAAACGTCATTATTGTTGAGAAAGCTTTTCGGCTTTGTAAAGCTCTCCTTGTCAACTAGATTGGCCCGAGCGTACTTCATTATCAGCATTCAACATGCATTCATATCACCTACATCATGATTAAAAAAATATTGGTGGACTCGATATTCCCACATGTTCAATATATCCGGTTGTTAGTTTTTTGGATGAATAGATAAAGGTCAAGATATGTTTTAGCATATCTGTTATTTCAATCGACAAATAATTCTTTAAATATTTGTAAATATTTCTAGTTACCAGAATTGGTTAATAGTTTGTCTGAGCATGGGCAGCTGCCACTACAAATGGCTTTATCGGCGAAAAGTTTTCAGATTGCTAAAACTCTTGTAAATAAGGGATCCGCTAACGTCAATGCCTATGACGCCAAAGTAAGTACAATAAACCGAAATATATATAGCTTGAAAAAACACATTCCTCCAGGGTTCGACGCTTCTTATAGACGCTGTAAGGAGAGCTGACTATTTTTCAGCAAATTTCCTCTTAAGCCATAAATGCAATGTAGATCTTGTGTCCAGGTACTTTTCATTCACAAAAATGCTAAACATAATATAAATATTTCTAACTTGATTTCTCAAGCCCATCATCCGATACTGCTCTTCATATCGTATGCAGTTATGAAGAAACCCAAGCAAATTCGGATAATTTTTCTCACATGATTGAAATTGGGGGAAAAATTATAGATTGTAAACCTAACGTCAATATTCAAAACTCGCAAGGTCAGACGGCGCTCCATATTGCAATCACATCGCACAACATGCCCATGTTAGACTTCTTGTTTAATGTGCCTGATATTGACATTAACTTGCGCACCAACGACGAAAAATGTCCTCTTGAATTATGTTTAACTGCATTAAATACCCAAAACTATAACTTTGCTGCAAGGATACTACAGATGGGAGCTAATCCAAATCCATTAAAATCAGAGACAAATGACAGTCTGCTGCAAGTACTCGCGCTAACCGGAAGCGAATGTGAAAATGCTGCAATGTATTTGGCTGATTTTGCGGACCCCAATCATCTAAATTACCGTGGCATGACCGCCATGCACATTGCTGTACAAAAAAATTTGCCAAAACTAGTCGCTAAGCTCCTTAACGTTGGCGCTTCGCCTAATATACTAACAAGTGCAGCTAATATGAAATCACCACTGCACATAGCGGTCGAAGTAAATTCCCAAGAAATTATAAAAACGTTTGTGGCCTTTTGCAAAGATGACTCTGAGAAGCTAGATTTTAACTGTAAGGATGATAATGGCGACTCACCACTAAGTCTTTGCTTAGCTCTGAATCGAATGGAATTGGCTTCACAATTAATCGCCGGTGGTGCAGATGTGAACGCTAGAAACGGCCAAAACTTAACTCTGCTGCATCAATCTATACTAAACGGCGACAGTGAAAAAGCTGTCTTTTTATTGGACCAAGGAGCTGAAATTAATGCACTAACAGGTGAGTTTTATTTACTTAATTATTTATTTATATATTAGCTTTGAGCAGTTGACATGAAATCAAAATTTATTCAAAATCAAATCTCGTAAAAATATCAAAATTAAAAGAAAATTATATGTAAATTCAAAAATCTTAAAAAATTGCGTTACGTAATATTTTAACGCTCCCAAAGACTTAGTCAGACCTGCGGTCGATTAATGATTAGTGGTTACGATTAGATAAAGACAAAAAAGATCGAATGTCTTAGTACTGAAGTTGAGGGCTCCGGAGAGACAAAAGAATAAAGCCTGTTTTAATCAGAAAAAATACAACTGAAAAGTCGATTTCACCATTAAGGGCCGGTTTCTCAATGTCCAATTAGCGTAACTATCCCAAGTTAAGTCAAAATTGAGTTTCTCAATGTAAGTTAAGGGCTTAGCGAGCGATAAACTTAATTGATGCCTGAGTGCCGGGTAACATTTATGCTTCGGTAAAGGGCCGATTTAAAAGTAGCTTGAACCATCGTTAGGTAAACTGCGGACTCAAGCCGACACTTGCATTGTTTTTATTATATTATTATCCAAAATATTTCGATTTGACTCCACAAGGACATCAACTGCATGCTCCTCAGCAACCGAAACGTTTTTCCCACGTTGCCGATTGTATTTTTCAGCCTGCCCCAAATGAATGTTTTAAGCATTTGTTACGAATTTGGCAGTTACAAACAAAAAAAATACTGTTCCAAACAGCTGATTTGGGTTGGCAGCACCATTAGAGCGATAGTATCTGAACGAATATGGTTAACACAAGCATTAAAGCTATGCCGAGATTAACTAAGTGGCACTTTAACTGGACATTGAGAAACTCTTAGTGGAATAGTTATAAATACTACACCATGCATAATGCTATGGATCAACAGAGAAGGAAGATTATATAAAAGAAGTCTACTTGAATACGAAAAATTTCGTCTGCACAGACTCAATTCTATCCTGTTGAATCCCTTATCGCAGGAACCACACACAAGATCCATACTCCAGCATGGGACGTATTATGGATGTATGTATATAGCGTTTTAGTGGTGTAGGGATCATTAAACTATTTTAACATCCGCTTGATGATGCCAATAACATTCATAACCTAATTGACCATCGATGCTTTGTGAGAGTCAAGAGTAATAGCTAAATCATTAATTTTAAGAACGCGGACAAGTGGTGAAGCATTAAACAACTTGTGAGCAGCATGAGGGTTACTTCTCCAAATTTGGTAGAAGATTAAGTATATTGTCAACAGCCTCAGTTGGGGTCGTACTGAGGGCTTCTGCTGTGGCCACTCCAGCCGCACGCTGTATTTTGCAAAACTTGTGTACTGATTTTTTTTTGGACCGATTTTGTCACCATGCTGACACTCCGTACAGTAGGATAGGCCGAACGATGGTGGTGTACAGCCACAGGGTGATGGTGGGTGCCATTCTCCATTTTAGGGTTATCTGCATGAATACAGTGCGACTGAAGCCTTCTTAACCCGTTCTTTTGTGTGAAGATTCCAGTATAGTTTAATATATAAAGTGAGCTCTACGTATTTGGCAGATTTACTGTAAACAAGTTCCACCTCATTCAAGGTTAGTGGTCTGAGGGGAAGGATCTTTTACTTCCTTGTGAAGAGGACTAACTCAGGTTTAGCTTGGTCCAGCTAAAGTCCCTTTGATGTGGTCTGATTGGGTTTTTCTCGGTTTTTCCCAATCCATGCAACAAATCTTGGACCACTAATTTTCTTGTTGAATTTCAAGTTGAACGTTAACTTTTTTACCTAAATTAAATTTCAGATTTATAATTTTTGCTTTAAATTTAATTATTTTTACCATCATTATTTTATATTCATTTTAATTTCATGTCAGCTGCTCATAGCTGACAATAAATAAATATATAAATGTGGCCAATGAGAACAGTGTACGAAGTGAACTGGTCATGCGTTCGCACATTGTTTTGGGGTACTTGCCCGATAAGACTATGGCATCGTCGTCCGCATAAGCGATCACTTGACAGCCCCGTCCCTTAATGGAGGGAAACAAGCTGTTAATTTGCTCTTGAGCATTTGATCTATTAGTTCTACTATACTGATACCAGCATGAAGCGCTGTGTCAGTAGATTTGCCTTTTTGGTTAACATTTTGTGCTTGGGATAAGTGATGGATCGTGATTGAGTCTCTTTTATGTAGGCCCAGCACTTTTCCAGTGTCTTGAGTATATAAAGACGACTTTGGATTCAAGCCATGGCTTGGGGATCGAACCTGTCGTCAGGATATCTGAGAAGATTTTCTAAATATGATATCTTTGGAAAGAAAAGTCAGTGGAGTCATGCTTCTTAAATTCTCTGTAAAAAGGGGTAGTGAGTTTCCATTAAAATTTTCAGTGACTTTAGGCTGGTCTTGTACCACGAGTCATCAACTTTTTGAGGAAGCGCACGGTTGCTTGAGTGCTGGAGAGAAGTTTCCTTGCCTTGCGGCCTGCAGTACTCTCGATTGTGAAGGAGAAATAAGCTTGTCTGATATTCTTTTTATAGGAAGTTAGGCTGGCTTTAAAGAGAGTTCATAATGGGTCGTCTCCCCTCAACCTTGCTTTATTTAAGAGCTTTCGCAAAAGATTGCGAAGCTCACGGTCCAGTTCGTACGTTTTACTTAGGGCCGATTTCTCAATGTCCGGTTAGCGTAACTATCCCAAGTTTAGTCAAAATTGAGTTTCTCAATGTTCGTTTAGGGCTTAGCGTGCGATAAACTTAACCGATGGCTGAGTGCCGGCTAACATTTATCGTTCGTTAAAGGGCCGATATAAATATCGCTAAAACCATCGTTAGGCAATTACCTGATTCAAGCCGACACTTTATTGTTTTATTGTCAGCTATGAGCAGCTGACATGAAAATAAAATTAATTTAAAATAATTTTAGTAAAAATTATTAAGTTTAAAGTAAAATGGAAAATTATATGTAGTTCTGAAAGTAAATTAAGCTTGAAAAAATTATAAAGTTAACGTAGAAGCTCTGGGAAATTCAACAAGAAAATAAGTGGCCCAATATTTGTTGCGTGGATTGGGAAAAACCCAGAAAAACCCAATCAGACCAATGGTAGGTTAGTGATTAGTGGTTACGATAAGATAAGGCAGAAAGGATAGATCGTTTTAGTACTGGAGTCGAGGTCTCTAGAGAGACAAGAGAATAAAGCTTGTTATAGTCAATAAAGCTTGCTATCGTCTTTCGTTGGTGTCGGTTGTGTTTTTGAGCGCTCTCAATAAGTTATTGTTTTCTTGTGTTTGTGCACTTAGTGTTACTTGGTTTTATTTGGTAAACGATTCTAGCAGTGATCGCAAATATACGTTGTATATATTTACGTGTGCTTAATAATAGTTGCGGACTTAAATTACATTTGAAGTCGCAGCAGAGCCAACGCTGCATT